>WEIS01044100.1:3785-14314 GCA_013389965.1 Todus mexicanus
TTTTTTCCCCCCATCCTTCCTTTTTTTCCCCCCCTCCTTCCCCTTCCCCTTCTTTTCCCTCCCCCCTTCCCTTCTGCAGCATCTCGGCCCAGAGCACCTTTGCGGTGGGCGCGGTGGTGAACGCCACCTTCGGCTCCATCACGGAGCTCACCTTCTACATCAGCGCCCTCATCAAGGGCTCGCGCGAGGGCAGCCGCTGCTACGCAGAGATCGTCAAGTCGGCCTTGACCGGGACGCTGGTCGGCTGCGTCCTCTTCATCCCGGTGAGACCGGGCTGGCCCGACAGAGCCGGGGGAGGGAGGGATGGATGCTGGAGGCATTCAGGGGAGGTTTAGGTTGGATATTCGGAAGCTCTTCCTCACAGAAAGGAGGATAAAACCCTGGGCTGGGCTGCCCAGGGAGGGGGTGGAGTCCCCGTCCCTGGAGGTGTTTAAGGCCAGCCTGGATGCCACACTTAGTGGCAGGGCTTAGCTGAGTGGTGGTGGTAGGTCCTAGGCTGGACTCGATGATCCAAGAGGTCTTTTCCAGCCTTAATTATTGTGTGATTGTGTGATTGTGTGATTGTGTGATTGTGTGATTGTGTGATTGTGTGATTGTGTGATTGTGTGATTGTGTGATTGTGTGATTGTGTGATTGTGTGATTGTGTGATTGTGTGATTGTGTGATTGTATCTCCAAGGGGCTGTGCATGGTCATCGGGGGCATCCGGCACCAGGAGCAGCGATTCAACAGCCGCTCGGCCGGTGTCAGCTCGGCTTTGCTCTTCCTCTCCGTGGGAGGTAAGTTGGGGATGAGGGGGGGGTCCCAAGGCCCTTGAGGAGGTTCCCACCAGCGTTGGGCGCTCACCCCACCCCGCGTCCCTCCGTCCCTGCAGGTGTCTTTGCCCCGACGCTCTTCTCCAAGGTGTACGGGAAGCTGGTGTGCGGCGAGTGCCACAACGTCACCCAGAACCCGCTGGGCCACTACCTCTGCCACAACTGTCACTTCGACCTGGTGAGCGGGGACGTGGCGACCCCTTGGCCGCCAGGGGTTGGGGTTGGGGTTGGAGATGCTCTGAGCCCAGCTGCTCCTGGGGAGCAGGGATGCTGTGGCCAGCAGGACTAGGGGAGTTCTCATTCCCTTCTGCTTGGCTCTGGTGAGGCCGCACCTTGAGTCCTGTGTCCAGTTCTGGGCCCCTCAGTTTAGGAAAGATGTTGAGTTGCTCCAACGTGTCCAGAGAAGGGCAACGAGGATGGGGAAGGGGCTGGAGCACAAGCCCTGTGAGGAGAGACTGAGGGAGCTGGGGTTGTTCAGCCTGGAGAAGAGGAGGCTCAGGGGAGACCTCATTGCCCTCTACAACTCCCTGCAGGGATGGTGTAGCCAGGTGGGGGTTGGTCTCTTCTCTCAGGCTACCAGTGACAGAACGAGAGGACACAGTCTTAAGCTGCGTCAGGGGAGGTTTAGGCTGGATGTTAGGAAGAACTTTTTTCCAGAGAGAGTGATTCCCCACTGGAATAGGCTGCCCAGGGAGGTGGTGGAGTCACCGTCCTTGGAGGTGTTCAAGGAGAGGTTGGATGATGGACTCGGGGACAAGATTTAGATGATGGGATGACCTTGGGTAATAGGTTGGTGATAGGTTAGGTAATAGGTTACAGGTTGGACTTGATGATCTCTACGGTCTTTTCCAACCTTGTAATTCAGTAAAACTTGGTGGTGGCAGAGGGACCTTCCCGTGTCCCCCACGCCCCCACTGATGGGTGTCCTCTCTCTGCAGATGGAGAACAACGGCACCCTCTACTACAGTCACGTCCAGTGAGTGTCTGCTGGGGTGGCAACAGGGTTGTCCCCACGTTGGGGTGGCACCTCCAGGGTTCGGTCGGGGTCCCGCATCCCTCCCAGGTCCCATCTCCACCCTCAATGAAGTGCTCAGATCCAGCACCTCATCTCCTCCATCCCCTGGGGACCTGCCCCGGGGTCTCCAGGCTAATGCTGAGCACATGTCACCCGTGTCCCACAGACCCTTGGTGTACACCGTGTCCCTCCTGCTCCCCGCCGCCTACCTCATCGGCCTCGTCTTCACCCTGAAAACTCACTCGCACATCTACGACATCCACATCAGTGACTGTCACAGTGAGTTGGCCCCAAACCGTGGGGCGTCCTGGCGGTGGGGCTGGCTCTCCTCGCCGCCCCGGCGTGTCCCACCACGTCTGTGCTCTTCCTCCAGTGCCTGGCCACCACCACAGCGCTGTGGTCCACTGGTCTCGCTGGCGGGCCCTGGTCATCCTCCTGCTCTCCACCCTCTGCATGTCGGCTTGTGCCGACCTGGCCACGGAGCACATCAGCCCCATCCTCACCAACTCCACCATCTCACAGGTGAGGACGGCGATGGTGGGGAGCCAGGTTTGGGTGGTCTTGAGGACCAAGATGTGCCCTCCAGGGGTTGGAAACCTGCTCTGGGAACCGTGGGGGTCCATGGGTTGAGCATCAAGAGCGAAGGGGAAGATGCTGAGATGCTTCACGTGCTTGGTTGCCCATAGCTTGGATGTGGTCAGGATCAGGTCCTGATGTCACCTCTTCTCCCTGCAGTACTTCATCGGTGTCACTGTGCTGGCGATGGTGCCCGAGCTGCCGGAGATCGTCAACGGCATCCAGTTCGCCCTGCAGAACAACCTGAGCTTGAGGTGAGATGGCTCAAAGGAAGGATGGGTTTTGGGGTGTCCTCCTCCAGCACAATCCTCATGCCCCGTAGCTGTGATGGGCCTCCCAGTTGAACAGCTTCGCTGGGGGTTTGCCCTCAAGAGGATTGAAAGCCACCCCAAAAATGGGCCCAGAACCAAGCTAGGGGGGGCTCCGTGATGCGGTTCCCCAAAGAACCAACACTGATGGTTCTCCACGATTTGGTCCCACCCCAAGCTGAGTGACCCAAGGGCTGCTGGAGGGAGACCTGGCTCTTGGTGGCTCTTAACCTCTCTGTCCTCCACAGCATTGAGATCGGGAACTGCATCGCCGTCCAGGTCTGCATGCTCCAGATCCCCATCCTGGTGCTCTTCACCATCTTCTACGTGAGTAGCCCTGGGACAGCCCCTGGTGACCTTCCTGGAGCGGGGCTGGGGGCACGCAGCGCTCCACAGGATGTGGCAAGGGCATGGCCGCTGGCTCTGGTGTCTCCTCTCCTCTGCTCAGTGCAGGGGGAAGTGGGGTGAGATGCCTCCTACCTGGGCTGATGCGGATTCCAGCCCTGGGGACACGTGGCAGAGGGTTCAAGGGTTGAAGCGCCAAGTCCCCGGCCACCGTCAGCGCGGGGTTGTCCTCGTTGGCCTCGAACCCCCCCCCACCCCCCAAAATCTTCTCTGCCTCGCAGCCAACCAACTTCACGCTCGTCTTCAGCGACCTGCACGTCTACGCCAGCATGTTCAGCGTGGTGCTCATGAACTACACCTTCATGGATGGCAAATGTGACTACTTCCAAGGTGAGGCTGCTGAGGGACCTGCTGTAGCCACCTTCCTTGTGCTGCTGGGGTGGGCTGGGGCTCCTGGAGACAGCCCTGGGGTCACCTCCTTGCCGCAGCTCTTGGCACGCGGTGGCCATCTGGGGGTGGTTGAACATCTCGGAGGTGCTGGAGTTGCCACCCTGCAGCAGCTCCAAGGGGGATCGCTCCTTTCGTGCCCTTAAGAGGGAATTTAAACTCCCGTTAATCGCAATTTTGTGGAGGACCATGGAAGTCTTCTACAGCGGGCTACTCCAGACCATACCAGGACGTCTTAAAAGCAACGTCCCTCTTTGCTGCAGGGACTAACCCCGTCCAACCTGCTCTCTGTCCTAGGCACGGTGCTGGTGATGGTCTACTTCATCCTCCTGGCCGTCTATTTCTTCGCCCCGTCGCCCAATGGTTGCTGAGTGTTTTGGTTTGGACTTTGCTTTCCCCAACCCTCTCGTTGGGTTCAGCGCCCGGCCAAGGCGTCATCCCGTGTCTCGGGGACTTGGCTGGGCTGGCTTCGGTCCGGGTGCGTCGTTTGAAGCTCCTGCTGCCGCCTGGCTTCCCCTGGTGGGGTGCTCAGGGGGCTTCAGCGGCGGCAACGGAAGAACCAAGAAGGAACCTCGGCACCAGAGCACTTCACAGAGGTATCTCCAGCCCGCGCTTGTGTGGTTGGAAGGAAGGTTGTCCTTAGTGGGAAGTCTTGAAGGGGGTTTCTCAAGGACAGACCCCTCCCTTGGGATGTGCTGCACTGGGAGAAAGTGCCTGAGAAGAGCCTCTCGCCCTTCTAGGCGGTGGCTGATCCCAAGCCTGGAAGGGACTCGGGTCTGGGGATCACACCAGGCTTCTTGATGGCACTAGAAATGCACCAAAAGGTGTTTTCCAGCCGTTTTGTCATTAAAGTGGTTTTGTACAAATCGGAAACAAGCTGGTTTGTCCTTAAACAAACCTTTGGTCACTGGTCTGGGGCCCTCCGTGCCCACCACCCAGGTTAGTGATGGTTTTGGGGTGATGGCTGCTTGGTGTCCACCAAGGTTGGCTCTCAATGGGGTGGGTGTTGGGCACCAGCAATGGCTGGGTTGGAGCCGGTGTCCTTGAGAGTGGAGCAGGACATAGAATCGTAGAATTGTCAGGCTTGGAAGGGACCTTTAAAGATCATCCAGGTCCAAGCCCCCTGCCATGGGCAGGGACACCTCCCCCTAGAGCAGGTTGCTCAGAGCCCCATCTGGCCTGGCCTTTAAAGGCTTCCAGGGATGGGGCTTCTACCACCTCCCTGGGCAACTTGGGCCAGGGTCTCAGCACCCTTATGGGGAAGAACCTCTTCCTGATGTCTAATCTGAATCTCCCCAGCTCTAGTTTTGCTCCAGCACTTGGTGGACAGCACTTGGTGTCCTCTGGCATATGCTGGGGAAGATCCACCACTGTGCCAGGGGCACAGAGCCAGCAGGGGGGTGGTCGTGGCCTCCAGCTTTCTCCACAACCCTCCTGAAGCTCCAGCTCTTGTTTCCAGCCTGCTCTTATCTGACTTCCCCAGGCTGCCCAGAGAGGTTGTGGAGTCTCCTTGTGTGCAGAGATTCCAGCGGCGCCTGGACACTGCGATGCTGGGCCCCCTGCTCGGGGTGACCCTGCTGGAGCAGGGGGGTGGCACCAGAGGAGCTCCAGAGGGCTGCCTCTAGGTTCCCCTTCACGTTGCTGTGCCTGTCCTGGGCCATCCTTGCTCAGAGGTCTTTAACAAGCTCCTAAGAAGGGTCTGAGGTGCTCGTGGTGCTGTTTGAAGGGGTGTGACGTGCTGGGGACCAGCTCATCTCCTTCTGAAGTTAAACATCAGCGGGTGAGGTGAGAGGACAAAGCCCCGGTGGCTTGGACCAATTTATTATCAGAGCTTTAAAAGGGAGGAAAAAAAACCCCCAACCAACCCAGAAGCAGAACCCTGACAGACACCCAAGCAGGGACATCGTGGCTCTTCTGCCCCCTCTCCTTGCCCAGCAGCCTGGGGTCCCCCCACCCCTTCCCAAGAGAGGATGGCTCCTCCTTAGCAAGTGNGAGAGTGGAGCAGGACACAGAATCGTAGAATTGTCAGGCTTGGAAGGGACCTTTAAAGATCATCCAGGTCCAATCCCCCTGCCATGGGCAGGGTCACCTCCCCCTAGAGCAGGTTGCTCAGAGCCCCATCTGGCCTGGCCTTTAAAGGCTTCCAGGGATGGGGCTTCTACCACCTCCCTGGGCAACTTGGGCCAGGGTCTCAGCACCCTTATGGGGAAGAACCTCTTCCTGATGTCTAATCTGAATCTCCCCAGCTCTAGTTTTGCTCCAGCACTTGGTGGACAGCACTTGGTGTCCTCTGGCATATGCTGGGGAAGATCCACCACTGTGCCAGGGGCACAGAGCCAGCAGGGGGGTGGTCGTGGCCTCCAGCTTTCTCCACAACCCTCCTGAAGCTCCAGCTCTTGTTTCCAGCCTGCTCTTATCTGACTTCCTCAGGCTGCCCAGAGAGGTTGTGGAGTCTCCTTGTGTGCAGAGATTCCATCGGCACCTGGACACTGCGATGCTGGGCCCCCTGCTCGGGGTGACCCTGCTGGAGCAGGGGGGTGGCACCAGAGGAGCTCCAGAGGGCTGCCTCTAGGTTCCCCTTCACGTTGCTGTGCCTGTCCTGGGCCATCCTTGCTCAGAGGTCTTTAACAAGCTCCTAAGAAGGGTCTGAGGTGCTCGTGGTGCTGTTTGAAGGGGTGTGACGTGCTGGGGACCAGCTCATCTCCTTCTGAAGTTAAACATCAGCGGGTGAGGTGAGAGGACAAAGCCCCGGTGGCTTGGACCAATTTATTATCAGAGCTTTAAAAGGGAGGAAAAAAAACCCCCAACCAACCCAGAAGCAGAACCCTGACAGACACCCAAGCAGGGACATCGTGGCTCTTCTGCCCCCTCTCCTTGCCCAGCAGCCTGGGGTCCCCCCACCCCTTCCCAAGAGAGGATGGCTCCTCCTTAGCAAGTGGTGATGATGATGATGATGCTTTATCAACCTCTTTGGGTGGTTCTTTGGCGGTTGGGAAGATTCCAGAGTTGGCTGGTGGCAGCAGATGGGTTTGATGGCCCAGGGCATTGAGATATGGAGAAGGTGTGAGATGGGATGGGAGGGAAGGGGATGGCAGCAGACGATGGCAGCGAGCAGGTTCTCCTATGTCTCACCTGAGGCTACGCAGAAAACATCTGACCTGGGGTGACGGATGCTTTGGGAGTTCTGGAGCCAGATCCAGCCTATGTGTTTGGGAAAGTGTGGTGGGGCTGGCTCTGCAGGTGCCCTCCCAGTGCCCTGCTCTGCAGCAGGACAAGCCCACACGTAGCCACTGGTGGCTGCAAGGATGCCCCGAAGACCTCCCTCATCACCCAGAGCTGCTTTGCTTGGTGCTGGGAGCTAAGTGGGATGAAAATGGTGGGTCTGTCCCTCAAAACCTTGTTCTGAGCTGGTTTTCTCTGCCTTGGCGTGTCCTCTCCCCATCCCAGACGTTCTTAACTCCTCTCGCTCCACCGGTTGCTGCAGATGCTCCTCTCCCTTAGGAGAGGCAGAGGTGGGAACACTCTGAGTGGGATATTGCGCCGAGGGGGTTAATCTGCCCTTAAAAAGGAGGAACTGGTCCTTGGGCTGGAGGTGAAGCCAAGCAGGAGCTGGAACAAGAAAAGCCTGGAGCCATTTAGCTTGCAAGCCACATCTCAGAGCACCAAGCCTCAGCCTGTGCGGGCGGCTTTTACGATTCGAATCCTCAACGTGCAGCAGATCAGCAGCGACTTGAGCCTCAAAAAGGAGTCGGGAGCGTTGCAGTGATTAAAGCAACTGGTTATTTTAGGAAGAGCAGCAGAGCAGCCTCCAAGATCTTGTGGCCACCATGCAGCAGCCACCCCAGGTTGCTGGGAGGGGAGAGGCTCCTGGATTCCCACCCCTGGACAAGGCTCTGTTATCTGCTTTAAGCAGCGAAAGGAAGTTCCTGGTCCTTTATTCTGTGGGATCCTGCAGGTTCTGTGTGGTGGAGACAGGGCCTGGCTGGGTTGGAGGGGTGGGACCAGCTCCAGGCTGCTGCTGGAGGGCACAGGCAGGCTCTGCGCTTGCACCTTCAGAGGTCCAGCCACTAGAAGAAGCTTTGGGTACTTGTGTTTGGGTGACCCAGCAGTGACTTGGGGTGCCACAGGGATGTTAGGAGCTCCTGTCGTCCTGCCTGGGTGGCTGAACATGTTCCACGTTAAGATCTGAAGTGAAGATGAAGTAACATCTGGGCCAGATGTGCCCCAGATCAACACCCACCATCATCTCCCTGTGTTCCCCTCAGAGAGGAAGCTCCTGGCTGCCCCCACAAGGCTGCCAGAGCTGAAGGAATTTGATTGATCAGTGATCCAGGCTCAGAAAGGTTTTAATATGACCTCGGTGATGATGGGACATGGTCTTTATTAAAGTAGGGGAGGGAAGAAGCAGCAGCACATGTGTGACCAGGCAGCTCCAGTACAACGGTCCCAGCAGAACCGGAGACCAGAAAACGAACATTAAACGCAGACACGGAGCCTCTGTGAGAGGTGAGAGTCACCAAGTTCAGGCCAGAAGAGGGAGCTGGAGAAAAGCCCCTTAGGCTCAGGATAGTCCTGCAGAAGAAGATACCAGAAACCAGGGCCAGGAGAGCAGGTAACTCATCCCCAGCAGGGAGGAGCCAGGAGCAGCGGGATGTGGCAGCCAGGGACAGTTGGATGGGGTTGGTGATACCCTCCAGGAGCAAAGCTTCCCTGCCCCACAGGCCCTTAGCTAGAAGCCAGCCCCAAAATGAAGAGTTGGGGGGGGCTACAGAAGCCACCTAGCTCAGTTTGGTCCCCAGCTTGGCCCCGTGAGCTGCACGTCCTGCGAAGGTCCAACCCTGGGGACGGATACGCCAGAGCTCCAAGCAGCTGCCACCACTTGCCATGGTCCAAAGCACTAGAAATGCTCCAGCTACGCTGCCCAACCTTTACTTGTTTGGGCCATGCAGGAAAAAAAGCAGCAACTGAGGTGACAGAAGAGGGGGAAAATCCATCCCTGGTGACAGAAGAGGGGAAAAAAATCCATCCCTGGTGACAAAAGAGGGGGAAAACTCATCCCCAAGAACAGGAGAAGCTTAAGGTTGGCTAAGTGGTGACATTTCAACTGAATGTTGAATATTTCAGCTACGAGGAGGAGCTGTTGGGATTCACACCACGAAGCCAGGGCTGTGGTTTATTTAAACGTAAATGCAACCTCTTAACAAGAACTCAGCACCCCCCCGCCGCCGAGTCAAAGCCTTGCCTTTGATGGGGGAAGGTACTAGGAAAAACGGATTAAACAAGAAAAAACAAATGGGAGGAAAAAGAAGCCCAAAGAAAGGCACTTAAAAAAATGGTTTTCAGCTGAAAATGATTTTGCACAAACCTGCTGCCAGCCCCGGGGAGCTGCTCGGAGTTTGACACCCAGGGGCTTTAGAGTGAATTTCACAGTATACGAAGCAGAGCAAGACAAGACAGACCGACAGACAGACATCCTGCCTGGGCACAGACGAGCGCTGCTCACAGAAAGAGGGGATGAATGTTCCTTCTCCCCTTTTTTCTTGCCGCTGTATCTCCTGGGGTGAGTGCTCCGGGAGTTTCCAAGGATCCACGTCAAACCCACGCGCAGCAATAACACCCCCCCCACCCCCCCTGCCCCGGGAGGAACACGAAGTTAACCAGAAAAAAGCCGAGGTGTGGGAGGAAGGAAACCAAAAAGCTTTACAGGTGGAGCTTAGAGGCTGATGCTGACACTGGGCGGCTCAAAGCCAAGCGCCGGGTCCGAGTTAAAAGCCGGCTCTGAAACCTCCGGGCTGAGTTTTCGCCGTCCGGAGCGCAACAGGAGCAAGAAAGGTTTGAAACCCCCCCCCATTCAGGACCCCCTTTTTCCCTCCCCACCCCGAGTAAACTACACAGTAGTCCCTTAAAGCTGCAACTTCTTCTCCCCTCACCCCAGTCCTCCCAGCAAACCTTTCAATATGAAAAGGTGAGGAACACAGACTCGGGGTGTATCAAAGCAGGGCAAGGGCCAAGCTCCGCTCGCCGCCCCCTGCGCCACCTTCCAGCATCTTCCGAAGCTCCGAGGGCTGGGCCCGTGCCCGTGCCCAAGGCATGCAAAGCCCTTCGAGGGGAAGGAGCTGCTGCTTTGATAGCAGGAGAGCTCAGCTGGGTCTCCGAGGGGTCAGCGAGCGGCTCAGCGGCGGCTCCACGGTGAACGTCCTCCCTTCGATACCGCTCGTGAAAACAACCCCGGCCGAGCAGGGGCTGGGACGTTCGCGAAGCTCCCCACCCCTCCCCGAGGCCGTCGCAAGGGGGTGCAGATGCCAGTTGGATATTACGGGTTAGTCCCAGAGCATTCTTGATTACTGGGGTCATTGAGCTCCATTAAATAAAAAGCGTTTCGTTGGCTGGTTGGTTGTTGTGTTTGTGGGTTTTTTTTTTTTTCTCCAAGAACTTCAAAGTAAAAATTTCTAGGAAGGCATCGATGTATTTGCTGAGTAAGGCGTCGAGCGGCTCCGTCCGTCCGTGTCCTTCGCGAGGCCGTCCACGGTATCCATAAATAGGGGGTGGGAAGGGGGCTTCTTGAACGCCGTAGCGGGGCTGGGATGGGCCGAGGTCGTCTCATTTTAGTCGCTCAACGAGTCCCTGCGTCAGTCCAAGGTGCAAAAGCTGAGATCTGGAGAGAGTTGCTAGGTGAGGGAAATATTCCAGGAGCTTCTCCCAGGACAGTTCCAGCAGGCTGGGCACCACCAGCCACATTTTAAACAGGGAGCCAGTCCGTTTGTTTTCGTGGATGTTGACCACCCCTCCGTGGACGTACATGCAGCCGGCCTAGGTGGGAAAAGGAGGAGAAGGGAGTTACAGGGGGCACAGCAGAAGGTGCTGAGAGGCGACGCACCCAGGATTTGGCTCTCCAGAGTCGCAGCTGGCCAAGCACAGTGAGGTTCACCTCTGTTGGAACCAGCAACACACAAACCATCAAAACCAATCCCTACTGATAAACATTTAGTGTCCAGAGAAGATGCCAACCCTGGGCTGAAAGTCC
>WEIS01044109.1:296-13049 GCA_013389965.1 Todus mexicanus
GCAGCTTTACCCTACCCAGCTTTTCTCTAACAAGAAAGCAAGAAGAGGAGAAAGCAATCAGTAGAAAATCAGTATGAATTATCTATTTCACATAAAATCTATCTTTCAAAAGGCTTAAATATAAATTACATGAATATTTATCATACAAAAATTGCAGAAGAGATGGATGGGCAATTTATTGAAGTAAGACAAAAGAAGATGTGTTTTTTCACTAGATGCACTCAAATACAGATGCAAACCAAGAAATAAATAACAAATTATTTCTATATTTAAATTGGATCTTATTGTTACAAGGAAAAGGCTTTCTCATTAAGTTAGGCTACCATAATTTAGTTGGTTTGCACAACCAGGTCTCAAGCTACAACTTCCAGGAATGTAAATATCTATGAGAGTTCAGACAGCATGTAGACACTGTTAAGTGTTTCCTTATTATTTAAAGACAATACGGGTACAACTGGCTTGTGGAAACAGAATAAATAGTATTCAATAGTTCAATAAAAGTTTATTGATTTGGGGTTTGTTGTTGGATTTTTTTTCCTCTTGACATATTAGAGAGACTGTACTAGGCAATCACTTAAACTAAATGGATCAAATTCTGCGCAGGCAGCCCCATAGTTATCAGCAAAATTGCATGAGATACTAATCGGTGGAGAAAATACTCTTGTTAATAACTGCTCCCAAACAAATTACGGACTTACCAGTTATGTCTAAACTGAGAGGTAAAGAAAAGGTTTTTGAGGAAGCCAAAACATGCCAGTACCTGCAACTCAAACTCTTATTTTGTAATGGTGGCTGTGCTACTTATGTTCTTGTGTTCAGACTAAAAAAGCACACATTATTCTGAAGACAAGCTGAGATTTCTCTAGCTACTTAGGGTCCATGCTGCCATACATACAGACTATACACAATAAGATGATGGGCTTACACTAGGCTGCTGAATTGACTCTGACTTATTAACCCTTTTATTAATGGAGATTAAAAACTACTTTCTAGTGAGAAGTAACAGCTCCTACTCAAAGTGGCCACTGTATTCAGCATCAGAAAGCTGCTGAAAATTTTGGTAACAGAAGTTAATCCTTCGTGAGCTCTCTAATGGATGTAAGAACAAAGAGGGTACTGTGTATCATTGTTATCTGGCTCACAGAGAATAATTGCATAGAGAAAGCAGTTGTTGAAGTAAACAAGCATAACACAAACAGAAAAAGTGTGTGAATACAGAAGTAGATATCTACTTCCATTGGAAGTATTGATAACATGTCATATGAAAAGTTAGTACAAGTCAAAATGAACTAGAGATGACTCAGATGCTTAAACTTACCGTCTTATAACCATTTGATATATTGCCAGAAAATATACATTGAAATCTCAATTTTGAAAGAGTAATAGTAACATCCAGTAGCCATCTAAGGTAGACCAAAACATAGTGTATATTCCATCAAAATCTCTGAAAAAGAACATGTATTTCACTACTCACAGTATTGAAGACAATACATAGCTGTAGCATAGTTCTGATTACAATCCTCCTGACATAAAAATAAATAACTCAAAATAATTGTAGGAAAGGCTTTTCCCTGGACACAGAATCTTGTATTTTTATACATGGAAATCTTTTGGTCAGTGACAATATCAAACACTGACAGCCTTTAATATTACTGGGAAAATTTTACGGATTATGTGTTGCAAGTTCATGGCAACTGACGTAAAATTGATGGCAGATCCGAAAGTTTGATTGCAGCTGTATTTCAGAACTTAGCCAATGCTAGAAACACAAGGACAAAGTTCTTTGTAATAAAAGAAAGAGAAAGACAAGAAGTTCTCTGTAATAAAGCATGGAGAACTAATTTCACTTGTTAAAAAATTAACATAAATGTAGTTCTCAGATATCAAATGAAATTATTAAACAATTGGTCTGTAAAGACCTTGAGGATATTAACACAAAAATTAATTATTATTTCCCAAAGACCACTAAGGCAGGACGGAATGAACATAAGATGGAACATGAGAACACGGGAAAAACTAGTTATAAGAAAAAAAAAAGTACTCTGCCATGAGAATAGTCAAACTCTGCATAGGCTCTCTGAAAAGCTGTGGAGTCTCTACCCTTAGGGATATGCAAAACTTGACTGGAAATGGCCCTGAGGAACCTTATCTTGTTGGAGCAGGAGGTTGGATTAAATGACCTCTGGAGGTCCCTTCCAACCTTTGTGATTCTGTGGTTCAATGATTTAATTTTCTTCTTTGATGTGTAGCCTGATAGGTTTTATTGGAAAGGGAAAGCCATAGCAGTGCAATGCCTCAGCCTTAGTAAAGTTCTTGTCATGTCACAAACCATCTAGGAAGTTGCATTTTTGAATAAGTTACTGAAAAATAGAATTGGTGGGAATATTGAATTAAAATATAGTCGTTCAAGAGTAGCAATGAGAGGAGAACATGTTAAGTGTTTGTCACAAGTCTGGTAGCTTTCAGTACTTTCTGTAAGACTGTTAATCAAAGAAATACTCTGAGTCTCCATTATCCATGCTATATAATAGAGCTAAACTCAAGAACCTTGTGGCTCTGAAAGGTTCTTGCTCGTGGAGCCATCACAGAGCAATCATGAAGCAAGTCTCTGTTGGCTCTTGCCAGCTTAACTGTTCTCAATATGTGAAGAGTTTGTTAAAACATATGGCATAAAAAGTACATGTCAAAGTGTCATATGAGTAGCCAATGTGTGCTTGCACAAAGAGATGGAAGACTCTCTTGTGTCTACTTCCAAATCTGTTGCACAAGCACTATTCTTAAAGTAGCAATGTCCAAACCACATTCTCAAAAGGATTCATCTGGATCTCCTTATATAAGATCTTGCACTGTTGCTGTAATATTGCTGCTGTAATAGTGCACAATTGTTTGCTACATAAATATCCTGCTAAGTCTTTTCCTCATTTTAGGGCATAGGAGATGGGAAGTGGCAGAAGCATACCTGAATATGGTTTATCCCTGGGTTTTATAATGGCTCTTGGAGGATGTCAATGTTCAGTACAAACTAAAGCAGTTCTTAAGAAGATCTAATTTCTTTTGGTTACATGGAGATGTTTCTGTTAGTCCCAGAATCAGTTTCCTAGTCCCTCTCTTCCTAATTTTCATCACGTATTCCTCAAACACACATGAAAATCAGGGTTGATATATGCTTGTCACATCCAACAGTGTTCTTGTTATGCTTTTGTGGTTAGCCTGCCATGACATGTGCCTCCTGGAGCTTTTAGCAACTCATTATCAACAGGAATTATGTTAAAACACAGGACCACAATTGAAAAGCAGCTGCATTTATTTTTTGAACAGTGATTGCAATTCCTTATACATAAATCACTTCTTATGCAGTCTCTTGTCACCAGAAGATTTTTCAAATGCTGCAAAATCACATGAAGAACAGCTAATGTCCATAACCTATGAGTTTTGTTCCTAATAGTGACATTCACAGAATCACAGAACTGCTATGGCTGGAAAAGACCTTTAAGATCATCAAGTCCACTGTTATCTAACTCTACCGGGGCCACTACTACACCGTGTCTTCAAGCACCATAGCTAAACTGCTTTTAAACACATCCAGGGAAGGCAATTTAACGACCTCCCTGGGTAACCTGTTCCAGTCTTTCATAACCCTTTCACTATAGAAATTTTTCCTAATGTCTAACCCATGGAAGTCCAAGGCGGCAGTTTTGCTAAGTCCCTTCCTTACTTCTCCAAGAATCAAAAAATCTATTATTTCATCATCACTAAACCCAAGACAGCCTCGGACTGCTACATCTTCTACAAGTCCTCTGTTAACAAGCAGCAAGTCCAGGAGAGCACCTCCTCTAGTGGATGCTCCTTAACCTTTCCAGTTCCTCTTTCTGCCCTGCCACCTGGCTGAGAAGATCATTCCCTGGTCACCCTGCACACAGGGGGTATCTCTGCCACCCTCCAGTACAAGTGCCAAGGTCAGTCTCTCCCTGCAACAGGAGACCTGCATGGCCCCATCTTGGTGTGGGAGCTCCCATGGGTCCTCACATTCCTTTTGGAAGTAGCTTTCAGCACAGTGGTGACCATGACCATGTCCTGTTCTTGGAGGGTGATGAGACTGGTTAAGTTCCCCTCTCAAGCCAGGAGGGGGGTCTGTTCCCCCCAGTTGCACTCTCCTCTGACCCTGGCGAATCTCCCAGCTCCTGTCCCTGCGCTCCTGAGCCCAGCACAAAGAGAAGAGGGCTCCCCAGGGAATGCCCTTGATGGTGGCCACTCGCCACTTGTTCACTCGGTGCCTTCCCAAAGGGCTCTTTTATGTCAAGGGTGTCTCGGCAGCGCCCATTGTGGCAGTGCTGCCCTGCTCAGAGCTGCCACCAGTGGTGCTGCCTCCACCCAGGCCCCTCAGCAGTCTCAGCAGTCGCCACCAGCTGTAGCCCCAGCATGGCCCAGCCTGGTCCGGCTTGGCCCGGCTTCAAAAAGCCCCCCCCAAAAGAGTTCCTTGCCAGTCCCTTTCACCGCGATTGGCTTCCCTGGCGAGGACTGACCTGCACTGAAGCTGGTCAGCTATTCAGCCAGAATAGTAGTGTGAGATGCAGTCACTTTAATCTTTCAAGAACTGAACACAGGGGTTCAATGGCATTCTGCGCGAGAAGCATCCTGTGATAGGTACTGTTTTATCTGTATGTTCACAGTCATGCTTGGGCAGTTTGAAGTGTACGGCAGTGAACAGTCAGTATCTCAGCACATGTTGTGATGAGGCTTGGAGACTGCAGTGGTGGCAGAGGGGAGTCAAATAGTACCTCCTGAGGCTGAGTGATTGCCCTGAGGGACAGGGAGTAGGAAGAGCTCACCACAGGCACAGGTGCTGTCCTGGGGTTGCTGAAGCTCTGAGTCTTCTGCCGCTTGGTGGGAAGGGGAGAAATGAAAAAAAAAAATAAATATTATTACGAATCTAGTTTCTTCAATTGTTCTCGAATTAAGTATAGAATCATAGAATCATAAAGGTTGGAAAGGACCTATAGGATCAAGTCCAAAATCCAACCTTCTACTCAACACCTCCATGGCCGTGAGACTATGCCTGCAAGTGCCACATCTACTCCTTTTCTGAACACCTCCAGGCATGGTAACTCCACCACTTCCCTGGGCAGCCTGTTCCAATGTTTAATTACTCTTTCAATGAAGAAATTTTTTCTAATATCCAATCTGAACTTCCCTTGGCACAACTTGTGGCCATTTCCTCTTGTCCTGTCATTAGTTCCTAGGAAGAAGAGGCCAACACCTGCCTCTATACACCATCTTTTCAGGTAGTGGCAGAGAGAAATAGGGTCACCTTTCAACCTCCTCTTCTTCAGGCTAAACAAACAGCTCTCTCAGCCTCTCCTCATAAGACATTCTCCAATCCTTTAGCCAGCTTTGTTGCCCGTCTCTCTACCCATTCCAACACCTAAATGTCTTTCTTATACTGTGGTGCCCAAAACTGGACACAGTACTCGAAGTGTGGTCTCACCAGTGGTGAGTACAGGCTTAATATATACATATGTTTCCAATTTTTATTTAAAATCAGGCTTTCTAAGTTAAAAGAAACATTTTCGGACATTTGGGGGAACGAGTGGTTCTAGAAAGATGTGCTTCAGAGGTCTGCCTGACTCAAGGTCTTGTCACAATCACAGGTAAATTAATTTGATGAGCTAGGAGATATTGTTGCTTCAAAGAAAGAGTATAATTAAAGCACCATCATCAATTAACTTTGCTGTCTTCTTCGTACTTTGAACAGGATTTAATGTTATCAGGGAATATGGAAACAGTGGAAGAGCTTTTAACAGCTAGGCTGTAAAGCCTTGACCTGGTTGAAGTCATTAACTTGAGGCTTGGAGTTTTTAAAAGATTATTTTGTCCCAGTTTTCCAAATTATTGTAATAAATAATGTAGAGATGAGAAGTTGTGCCTCATAACACTTTAGCAGGTTTCACACTTTGCTACTCTTGAAGGCCAAATTACTTCCATCCTCTTTCACTAATTTCTATGTGAAACTCACTCTTCTTCCTCAGGCAATCCTTTCAACTTTCTTTCTGTCTTTTACTTCATCAGAGGTGCAGGGCATCTCACCATCCCTTGTGTTCCTCTCTGCCAAGGGTCCCTTTCCCTACCAAAACCCACAAGTGCCTGACTCCTCCCTTTCTGTGCTCTCCTTGATTTTTTCCCTCATTTACATTTCTAAGGATCCTCTGTGAAATGTTACAGCTGTACTAAAAATGTGACAGCAGTAGAAACTCCAAGTGTCCTTTTTTTCCCTCCTTTCTTATTTTTTTGTATTTTTACCTAAATCTATGCTGATGCTTTAAAACTCACATTGATTACGAAATTAACCTCAGTGAAATAGTCAGACAGGAAAAAAAACCAAAACACACAAACAAGCAAATAACAAAAAAGTCATCATATTGATCATATTGCCAGACCTCTCTCTTCCTCAGATAACAATATTCTTCATTGGCTTGAGCACGTGTGAATATTTGCCAGGTGATATCAAAATAATATTTTTGTTTCTCTAATGAATTCAAAAGGAATTAAATTTATTTAATTTTGCTGCAAAATTTTCTGTTAAAATCTGATTTTCCCTTTCTCTTGTTCCTGTGCTCTCGCCTCAGTGCAGAAACTCTAATTCATGGGTTTGTAAAGCTCTTTTACAGCACTGATACCACAGCCTGGACCCCTACAGAGCAGTTGCCACTGGTCATGGGCATCAAAGCACAGACAATAAGCAATGATGGAAATTGTGTGGGCTACCACTTACACAAGGAGCAGTGGCTTACAAGTATAAGATATATATGACTAAAATAAGTGGTTGTTACGTTATCACAATGAAATGTTAAAGCAGAAAAGTTGCTTTTGAAAATGTGATACGGTGTTTTACACGTGGAAATTTATTCAAATGGTTTTCTGAAATGTGAGGGGTTTTTTTATTATTATCTGCCTTCCCTTTATAGCACATTTTCACAGTTCTGAATTTTCTTGGTGTTAATTTTAACCTCCCTTGGTTTACATATGCTTTAACTTTCACTTTAAGAAGCAGTCTGAACATCTTAACAAACTTCTTTGCTAATTTATAATGGCATTACATAATTGAGTAAATTATGAAGAATTTATTCACTTTACTGGCAGAATTTCATCCAATCAATGTAATTAGCATCTAATATTTTCCAAGTGAAGCTGACCTCCTGCAACCTGGCCATTTGCTGATCATGCAGTACTGTCGCTTTCAACTTTCTCTAACTTCTAATTTCTGTATGCTGTCTTGTTATCCCTTCTTCCTTTTCTCTGTATAGCTCTGAAACTATTTGGTCAGGTTGTTGCTCAGTGGCCCATTACTTGAATAGTTTTCTTCAAAATAAATGATTCTTTTACTCAGAGATGCTCAGCCTTATATTGCTAGCTGGTTCTTCCTCTGAGGTTGAACCCTCATCGATGTTCTTATTTCGTTTGGGATGTGGGTTTAAAGCTATTCTGTCAGTTTTCACTTTGCAGTGGACCGATTTGATCCAGAAGTTAATTGCATTGACATGAACCTATTTTAACAAGCCTAAACTATCAATAAATCATTTATTTAGTGGTTCCACTTTTTCTCTTGCTTTACTGATATAATGCACCTGAAGTGACAAATAGGCTGAAAAAACCCTCTTTCTTCTAACATGCTTCGCATTCTTGATAATATCTTTTTAAAGAAAAAAGGCAATGTTACCGTACAGAAACATATAAAAATAAGTTAACTAGATTACTTCAGCTTTTCTATTCTTATACCTTTTAAAATATTCTATTTTAGGAAAGCATTGCACTCAGGGGATGCAGTTTTAATCTGCTACGCAGTCTGACTGACGGACAAGTCCATCTACAGATCCATGACAAAACTTCTCTAAATAACCTGAAAGTTCCTCTGAAGATACAAATCCTTTTTTTCTGTCCTTTCTCCTCCCTGAAGCCAGAAATTTGTGTCTTTACATGTATCTTATCAACACATACTGAGTGCACTCACATAGCCTCAGCTTGTCTTGCTGGCAATGCAGAGCAAAAAGTGTTAGCTATTTGCTCTCTGTATCAAGTAACACTATTGGGAATAAACTATCTGCTGCAATGCACCTCTCCATTTGAACCCAAATTTCAGTGTAGTGTGTCATCATTGGTTTTGATTAGTAAATCAGTAGTACCTGTAAGTAAAAATTACTGTAAAATTTTAATTGCTTCTTTGTCACTAAAACTAAGTGAGACAATAAATTGACATAAATAACCTGTCAAGCAAAGATTTTATAACTTTTCATAACAATCTGTAAATCTGGTCACACATAATTCTTCTCAAACTTAAATAAATACAATTGAGAAGAAAAGAAATTAAAAAAAAGTAAGTTAACCACATGTTATTTATTATGCATATATACATGTGTAGCTTTAATGACTGGCCATGAAAAATCAGCTTTGGGAGACATGGAGGTTTCTGCATATCTGAAGGAAACAAGATTTTGAGGGCATGAAAAAAAAAGATAAAAACTATGAATGCACAAGTTATTTTCCTTAAGTTTTTAAAATATAGCATATACCCTGTGGCTACTAGATCAGTGGAAGTTTTATCATTACTGTTAGCTGGAATTTTGAAAGAGACAATGCAATGAATTTCCACTTAGTGTTGTTTCCATTGTAATTAAAAGTGGTATTTTGTATGTCTTACCTTAGGCAAGAATGGAGGAACATAATTTCTACTTCATAGATTCTAACAATCCACATGGTTACTGGTTTTTAATATCTAATGAATAGATTCAAGTCTGGTGTCAAAAATGGGGAATAATAACATATCTAACAAAGCACAAATTTTCCAACATGTAAGCAGAAGCATGTAATAACTTTAGTCAAAGGCCTTTTTTAATAGCATATTGATTAGAAAAGATCACCCTAAACTGCTTGTATTTAGGGCAAAATAACCTTTAAAGGAAAAGTTAATCCACTTTCTAAGCACAGTATACAGAAAGTTCAGGTGATAAGAATCACTTGTCAAAAGTAATAGAACAGGACCGTATATATTATTAGTTTTTGTACTACATTTAGCATTTCAAATTTTAGATGGTGCCTCAGTAAAGCAGCAACATTACTTGTACTGTGTTCTCCACATGCAAAGGGAAACTATAAACATACTGTCATTTCATAAGAGGCCAAAGAAAAGAGAAGCAGCACGAGTGAGAGCGAAATCTTCAGCAAGTTTCAAGCATAGTTTTCTCCATTGGCTTCTCTGGAATGCAATTAATTAGCACCCATTAGACACTTAAAAGTTAGGTATCTAGTTAAAGGTCTAAGATCACCATACAGTAAATGTAAAGTGTTACAAGTTTCTTGAAATCAACACATTCCATTCAAATGTCTAAAATAAGAAGGATTAAATAGCCATCTCTCTCCATAGATAGCAAAACGATTGAAGACGATTAGCTTATCCCTACACCAGATGCCTCATTACAACAGTATTTTTCTCAAATTTAAATGCATGCTCAAATTCATGAGCTGTGACGAATGTGGCACTGCTTTGCAAAACCATCTTTGTACCATATATGCAAAAATCACTTGGATATTCATTGTATGAATATATTATTTAAGTGTAACAGTAGGAGGCTGGAAGCATAAGAAAGAGAAAAAATAAACCACAAGAAGCAATTTCTTGAAAAACATTTCAGAGTGATTAGAGTGTGATGAGAGACAAAATCCTACCATGACACACAGCCAAGTTTCCAAGTTTATTTCACCCTTGTGAGAAAACAACACATCAACATTGCATTTGATAGTTACACAGAGATTGTTCCCAAGGAGTGAAAAGACTGCTGCTGACAAACTGTACAGACTGATGGGAGAAAACAAAAGTGAGTATGTAAAAAACTACATCAGTCTCCACCACTGTTGGGATTAACTCAAATTATAATGGTTTGTTCAGATTAAAGCAGTGTTTACTCCTACACTCAGTTTTATTGTTAACATTAAGATTAATTTATATTTACATTTAAGAAGTTTGTCCAGTTACTGTATTCCTAACTGGTGATACGCCTGACCGCCAGGAAATAAATGGTTCTAAGTCACCAAAGCGCAAGGCGTGGAGACCTGCAGCCCAGCTAAAGACCAGAGTGTTTTCTTACCTTTCTGGCCATGCCTTCAAGACATTAGTTGTTATACTTTCAGATATATTCTGGAGAAGAGAAGACTCCGAGGNTATATACTCAAGGAGTGGACTGAAGAGCAATTAATTCTGCAACAGTTGTGTGAATGTATGCTGGTGATTTTTGTGATGTAACAACAAATTGACAATGATAGACTTGAGCTTTTAATGGAATAATAATCGCAGAAGTGGTTCTTACAGCTATTCACCTTTAGTGCAAAAGATTGAATCATCACATGTCAAGATTTTTAAAGTAGAGGAGTAGTTCAGCCATGCATCAAAGCAGATGAACGAGACTGTGTGAAGTAAAAGAAAATCATAGCCTTTTTCATTTATAGATGTTTTTGTGGAGTGGAAAGAACAAACTGTTTACGCAATGAACCCCCTTATTGAATTTATGCAATAATCATATTCTTTCAAAGAAAGCGCTATTGCAAGGGAGGTAAATTGCAACTTCCCAGATTAATTTCTCCTCTACATTCTTCCACATAGGTTCAACTTTCGTATTTTACAATAATGATGACTGACATAGTCTGACAATGCATCAATCTGTCTAATTTAAGCACCTAAACCTAGATAGTCAGGAACTCCCTTTAGAGGCCTTCAAATATACTTATTTCTCACCATTTTCTGTACACATAAGTTAGGCACTACATTTTTACTCTTAAAAAGGTAGGTGTGAGAAAAAGGATCTATATAATTGGGATTAGAACCCATTCATCGATATCAGGAAAAGCATACTTTTTTTTTTTCTTTAAAATTGTTTAATTACAGCAGTCTATTAAATATAACATTTAAAAAATATTTGACCATATGGTATAACTGTCTGACTGTGGTGATTGACTTAGAGTGACTGAACACTGGAATGGGCTGCTTAGACATGTTGTCAAGTGTCCATTCTTGGAGATACTTAAACCCCATCTGGACATGGTTCTGTGCTGATTTCTGTTTTGCGCAAGGTGATTGAACTAAATGATGTCCAGAAGTACCTTCCAATGTCAGTGGGTTTGTAATTTTGTATTCCTCTTAGATCACCTAATCATGTGTCTGCCTTTTGTATGTGTCCTTTTCATACTTGATTTAATTGAGCTTGTTCATCCATGAAGTCCTGTTATCACCATGGCTTGATTTCCTGCCTATCAGGATGAGCCATTCTTGAGGTTGGAGGAGCTGATATTTGAAACCAGCCAATTCACCTGAACCCCATCTCTCTCCAGGATGGTTTCCCATGGGATGCTTTCAAGCACATCTCTGAATGGGTCATAGTTCACTCTCCTGAATTCTAAGGTTGGAATCCTGCTGTTTGCCTTGATCCCTCCTCTCAACATCCTAACCTCCACCCTCTCATGGCCGCTGCATCCAACAGCCAACATTCCCAAACAGTTCTTCCTTGTTTGTAAGCATCAGGTCCAGGAGATCATGTCCCTTCATTGACAGTATTGCCACCCATGCTGCAAATTTATGGCACCAATGTACTCCATAAACCTCCTAGATTTCTGTGACCTGCTCTGCTGACCTTCCGGCAGATACTGGGTATTTTATTGTGTATTTCCTACAAAACAGAGCAAATGGAATCATATCTTTGGGTCTGCAATTTTACGTTTTTTTCTAAGACTGCATACCTGGGGAATAGAGAGTGTATTGCTTTTTTACAGTCACCATTTCACACAGTATCAGTTATCTATTATGATGGTGCTGCTTTGTAGTCTTACTGGTTTTTTATATCTCTGTGTTACTAATTTTAGAAATTATTATATTTTTTTGCAGAAAGAGAAGCAAACCACTTCCACTTAAAATTATATTATGTCACAAGTTACTTGGTAGGAAATTGTAAGATTAACAAATGAAGTTTAATATGAGCTTGAATGTTACCTAAACAAACATCTTTCTGCTATATGAATAATTTAAGAGCAAACAGTGTGATTGATAAAATATAGTAAAAAATACGCGTAATGACCACTTTTCACAATTTAATCATAAATCAAATTTGTGATTGAAGATTATTCCTTTTCTCTGTAAAAAGACTATAACAAAGGGGTAAACTTCCCTCCTACTTAAGCTAAAGAGAATAAAATTTCAGCTTCACAGTACATTTAATCAAGGAACTAAACACTGGGAAATTTTGTGAACCTTGGGAGATCTAGGAACTAAGCTAAGGAATAAATTAAATGCAAACAAGATCAGAACATCAAAATAAAACCTATCAATCTCTTCCTGATGAAGCCTTTCCTTACCAAAAGAAGGTAAATAACAAAGCATGGACAAACATAAATAAACAGTTGAGTGCAAATGTCCTTAAGAGTATAAGAGAATAATATCTTCTGTGCAGGCAAATATTCACCCAATAAGTGAATCCTCCTGGCTTAAAATGAGATTAAATGAAGTTAAAATAAGATACAATTCATAATAAGTAAATGGTGTTTATACACAGATAAAATGAGATCTTCGGTCTACTCAATTGTGGAAAAAAAAGAAATGCCACTCTTGTTTGTGCATATCTGAAAATTAGGCTTGTTTTTTAACATGCTCTACAAGACAAAAAAACCCCAGTTGACAGTATTGACAATGAAGTTAACATGCTTATCAATGTATAATAT
>WEIS01044119.1:0-12752 GCA_013389965.1 Todus mexicanus
AGCAACTAAAAGCTCTGCTTCTCTGTGCTCTAAGAACCTTTCCCATTTTAGCAGTGCTCTCCTTGTCACACGCCTGAGCCTGCTCAAGAGCCCACAACCTAAAAGCTCCTCAGCCCAAATCAGACAGGGAGTTGTGCTCTGCGTAAAGCCAGTGAATGGTGCTGCATTAATACAGGAGATTCGTTCACAGGCACCTTTATTTGAGGTCAGTTGGTGGTGGCCAGGCCAGCATAAATGTGGCATTTGGAACCTAATCCCCAAGTAGGGTAGCTGCAGCTAGTCTACAACAAATAATAAATCACCCTGCTTGCTACAGAAAGACTTTTTTAAACTACTCACGTGAATACAGAATTGCCCTAAAAACTAGCTAGAGAGAGAAGTAAAATTGGAAAGAGGTGCATTCTCCTTGCGGCACTGCAAAAGCTGCAGTGCCACCAAACAGTAAAGAAGGGAGCACAGGTATAACACTTCTGCCCCATGGCCAGGGTGCTCACCTCAGGGATGGCAGCTCCTGAATTCCTGCTCTTCCTCATACACATATTTTAGCCAATGGCTGTAAATGCAAAACAGAAAAACACCCCAAGGAAGAAACTCAAACTTTCAATCAAGAACATCAAATTAGGCAGAAATTCCACCCAGAAAGACAGAACAAATGACAAGTTGCCTGGTAAAACTGCAAAAAGATTTGACACTTATTTCTAATAGAAAAATATTTTGCAAAAAATTTCACAGCCAGTCCTAAATAGAGGCACTTTATCTTTTTTTTTTTTTTTTTGCTAACGGATGAAAGCATTGCACGTAATTATCTTTCTGCCTGACTGAAATAATATTTTTTTAGAGACTAAATACTAGCAGCCCCAAAACAGTGAAACTGCATGGTCACTTCTTTTCCAGGTCCTCAGCGATTTTTATCTGTCATTTTCTTTCCCTACCATTATAACCTTGGATCTAGCCATGACTTACAGACACATTCAAATATAAGAGTCAGCACATCTTTTACAGTTCATCTTATAGAAAAATATTTAAACTATGTTTAAACTAGGCAAAGAGACAGATACATTATATTTCGGCTTCAGTACTTCATAAATGAAATGCGATGCTTGTGTCTCTTGAATAACACCAGTCATTGCTAGCCACCCAAGGGGCCTTCCAGGACTTAATTATCAAAACTTGGGCTTGCAGAGAACTTATTTGCAGTGACAATGCTGAACAGCATAAGTTTGACTGTATTCAGAGCAGCAGCCAATCTTAAAATACTTTAGGATTCATCTGTATCAGCTGTCCAACAAAAGCATGGAGCTTTCACATTATAATGTAGGATTTAAGGAGTGGGTTTTTCTGCTGGGTTTTTTTTTTCCCCCCTTAAGTTTTTGCAGGAACACCACGTGAGTTGTCTTTGGACTCATAAACCCAAAAGCTGTTTCTTGTATGCTTTTTGGATTTCACTGTTCCCAGTATTTCTGCCTCCCTGATGGAATATCTTTGAGGTTTGAGGTTTCATGATTCAAGGCAATTATATTATAAAAATTGAATGTTAAAACAATTCATTTACACATGTTTATATTGCTCCAAATATCTTATACTCTGAGATCAGATTATAAAGCACATGGAACTAGACTTGTGTTTCATCTTCAGCTAACAGATGAATTGCTTTCAGTAAACTGTTTCAAAATAAGACGGTTGTACTTCACTTTACAGTTTGTATATTTTTATAATTATATTATACCCTAATGTATTTTTTGTATGCTGCATTAATTACATTATCTGGCAAAAGTATAAATGTAGCCCCGTGAAGTTTCCGTTCTATTATTCAAAACTGTTCTTGACTGTAAAATCCATGAAGAGCTGCATACAGGAAAATTTTTACTTTAGTTGTAAAAAATAATAATTTGAAACATTAAAAATATAAAAAATTCAACATACAGAGTTCCAGATACAATACTATAATTAATATAATAATTTTTACACATGGAAAACTTAGGGTTCAGATTTACATTGTACTGATTAGTGGGGGGTTTTAAATCAAAAATTATGGGGTTTTTGGAACAGTTAATACTATGTTCGTTTACTGATCTTTAGAATTAAATTTAATAATCTGTTAAAAAGTGATAAATTATAACCAAAACAATTGAGTACAGAAAGAATATATTTTAAATTACAGTCCTATATTTAAAGTCTGCGTTTATGTTCCATAATCTACTATAAAATCTCTTGCTATGAAATAGGCATAAGAATAGCTTTCGGATTTTAAAGCTGCAGTGCTACTACAAACCAGAGCACATGGAAGCAATTAACATAAATTGCAATCAGCTTATGCTGTGTTTGTAGAAAACAAAGCTTTAAAAATACTTATTTGAAATGGCGATATTTTGCAAATATGCTTGTTGTATACATAGAGAATTAGAGGTAATTTATCAGCTTTTAGCATCGAGATACACAAAGAAATATGCTATCTGAGGCAGTAACAAAACCATACATTTTCTTTTGAATATATGTCCTAATAATTACTAATATTTATATGGAATGACACATTAAATTATTGTATTCTTTCTGTCACTAATTACCATTCTGAATTCTTTCTACTATGAAAACAAAGGGGCTGGCTAAAAATTGTCAAAACGGTTAACATCGCATAGAAGTTAAAAACTCCAGGCCTGTAAACTGTGAAATGCTTTCCACTTTTACTTAAAATTTGCACACCTCAGCATGAGATGAGAGCAATTACCAACACAAAGGTTTAGGTCTGAAATTTTTTTATGAAATGAACAGTACAAAACATGCACTAAACTGTCTTATTTTTATTTATTTTACTGATTGAACATCTTACATCCCACTAAACCGTGGATTTAAAGCAAGAAATGATTCATTTGCAAAACAACTCTCTAGTTTGTTTTCTGCTTCTTTGGGCAGGATTCCAGTTGAATTCCATTGGTATTTTAGCCATACAGGAAGACAGGCACCCAACTGTCAAAGCTAAGATAACTGATTTGGTTTTATATTTATTGTAATTCAATTGATACGAATATAGAGACCAGTCTGTTTTGACTGCTGGTCTGGAAGTAAGCCCCTGAAAAAAACGGTGGTAGCACGTTGCATTCATCATAAGTTTTCTTCAATTAAATCAATTTTATGTGCCTTCTTCCCCCTTTATTTCCAAATTAAAGGGGCAAACACTCTCTATAAATTCTCTAGGCAAGTGACTTCCTGACCCAAAGCTCCCACCTTGCTCAGGACACATTTCAAGAACACACTGCAACACTGTGGTGGTTGGTAAAGCTGCCCAGTATGGAGCCCCCTGAGCTGAGGGGGTATCTCCCACCTCTTGAAGGGTACAGACCCCTCCGCTTCACTGACCACAGTGACCACCCTCCTATCTTGGGTGGCACAATTCAGTCCCTGAAGGTGCAAAGCAAGCACTGTCCCCCGAGTCTGGCACATTTAAGACACCTAAAAGCAGGTTTTGTTACTCAGAAGCCACTGAATAAATCTGTGTTGCTGTATTACCCAGAGGAAAATGGCAGCAACCACAGCTGAGTATTACCTGAAAGAATTTCAAAATGCATTTTGGACAGCAAAATATTTAATTTAAAACTGTATTGTCAACAAAATGTCTGAAATTGGTCCATTAGAGTGGGCAGCTTCTAACCTCAGTTGGCTATTTTAGAGCCAGCATCTGGTTTAAGCTAGTTGTCTGAAAACTCCTCACAATTTGAGGGTGAAACCAGCTCCCCTCTCAGGGGTAAGGCAATCCCTGGAGCAAAGCGTGACCGAGATTTTTGCTCTGCAGCTGCAGTGGGAGTTTATGCAACAGAACTTCCCAGCCCCTTCAGTTAATCTGGCCCAGGCAGTCATCCAGTTAAGCAATAATTAAATAAAAAAAGGGTCTCATTTTTATAAAAAATGATCACAACAAATTTAAGTTATTCAAGTCATAAATAACACACAGAATTACATATACAGTGTACACAACTACCATGAGCCCTGGTCATCATGGTGGTTGCTTACGTAGTGAAGCCGTATCTTTATTTTTATATAGTCCATTAAATCAATACATGCTGGAAGATGGCACCATAGAGCATGTCTTAAATCAAGACAGCCACTGAGGAACAGCTAAAAAAACATCCAGCCAAAGAATTGCAAAGAACCAGTACTAAAAAAATCCTGCACGCCAAAAAGTGCTACAGTGTAAAAAGAAAGTATAAAAATACTTTGTGGTATTGATATGTTCAACAGTTTACACCACGGTAACACACTCAACTATCAGCATGCTTATCTGCTCAGCAATGTGTTGAACTAATTTGGTTTATATGAAAGAACAAATCTTTTCCCACTTCTCTAGCATATAATGCTGGCTCCATCACCTCACCTTAGTATTGAATCACTCAGTGCTTAGATGAAATAAGTGAGTCTATCTAATGGCTCTGGTTTCACTCAGTTTAAAATATAAAGACACATGTCTTTATCAAACCCTTGTTTTCAAGGTATATAAATACTTAGCAATCCTGAGTAGAAAAGAAATTTCCTCCCCTTAATATTCAAGGGTGAAGACTTGCAGGAGAAACATGAGTAATGGGTCACTCACCATTTCCCAGCTACGGAATCAAAACCATCAGTGGTTCCAACTGGCTGAAAAGTCTTGCTCTGCTAAGTCTACATCAGCTTTTCCAGCAAACTGAGTAGTTAGAGGCTACAGTACATGATCAAATCAAAGCGCCAACGGCATTTGCAGAGCAAATTATTGCATATACCTTGATTTTCAAAAATCAGATACAAAAAGATCATTCTTATGTCTGCTAATATTGCTCTCTTGTAAAATCTGGCATGCACCTAGCAATCTGGATCTTGAGGAACAGTCGTTGCATTTTTAATCAAGTATATTTTAATCTTATTCTCCAGAAATAGCATTTCTCAATGAAGAAAAAATAATCCGAAGGTCCAGAAAAGTGTCAACAATTTAACAATAAAAAGCATATGAAACAACTCTCCATATCAAAATATTTATGAAAAAGCCTGACTGACAGGAGAGTACTTCTCAGCAATAGATTTTCCTGATATAGTCCTCTTCCATTTTTAAATACAATCTGTGAACTATTTATGCACGTAATCCTCTCAGTCTACACAATTACCAAAGCTAGAAAGTCAAGGGCAGAGCCAGTTTCATATCATAGCATCAGTCGCACTTATTTAATTTGTTGTGTTTCATATGCTTGTCCTCCAGAATTAATGACATCTGTCCTTTTCAAGACTACCATCTTGATTGTGTGTCCCCTCCTTTTCTCCTCATGAATTCTGAACTTTGTAAACACTCCTGAGTTCCTCTGAAATCAGTTCTCCTTTTGGACTCCATTTGCAACTCCGATACTCTTTATTTCCAGCAATATTAGTGAGAGAATTAGTATTAGAGTAATTGCTTTGTGCAGAAATTCAGATTACTAAGTCATTGTTTCTGGATATCTGAAAACTCAGTCATCCGGCAAATGTACCAGGCTGGTCAAGCTCATATTGTTCATGTATTTCTGACTAATATTTAAAGATTTCAAGCAGTAATTGCTTAGTTTCATTTAGAAAAGTGTCATTTTGTCTATAGCGTTACATGAAACCAGTCAGATTTCTGACAGATCTATTTCAACTTCCTATATTATAATTTCTGAGAGAATTATTACTTAATTCACTTTCAAAAACTTTTAATCCTCACACTTCTCAGCTGCATTGTGTAAAACACTACTGTTTAATCTTCATAAATGGTTTCAAAACTGTCATTTATCAAGCAAGTAATGTTTGCAAGGGTATGCTATCCTTTATGTGAGAATAATTTAAGGTTGGGATTTGAAAATTTAGTATGAGTTTGCTTAAAAATTTCCCACTGAATATTTGCTATTATAGGGCAAGGAGCCAGTTTTGTCATCTTCAGAAGCAAAGTTTATCTTCAGTCTTTAACTCCTCCTTTTCACAGACACAATTGCAAGGTGCTTCTACAAGCCAGTGAGCTGCAAATGTGTAAAACCAAGGCTTCTAGACACTTAGGAAACTGTATCTTGTTATACCATGCAGAATGTAACTTTGTTGAAGACACTATGGTAGATTAAATAGTAATTGTGATTGGCCCTTGGCCCCATAAATACCTATTCACATAATACCTAATCATATGTGAGAGCATTTTCCCTCACTGAGATTTATGAGTCCTTATTTTATAGCGATCTGGAGGTACATAGGTATATTCAAAGGTGTATATACATTCAAAGGTATATATATTTAAAGAGTAGCTGCTCCTTCTGCTTTGTTTACCCTTTATTAATAGGTTCCTCATGTTACAGTTCACGTCATACTACTATAAGATATTGCCCTCAGTGCAAAATTCTTAATCTCCTCAACATTTTAAAGCTAATCTCCTCTACACCTGGCCTTCAGAGATAAGTATGTTAATCTCAAGTCTAAATGCATTCTTTACCTTACTAAAAATACGAAGAGTATCCTAAGTGTACAACTGTCCTTTGAAATAGAGCAATAGTCCTCCTTTATTAGGCAATGAATGTCTACTCTGACGATAGATTGTTTGACTCTAAACTGACAAACCTGAAAGTCTCCAAGTGCCAATTAAAACAATTTACTATTACCATGTCTTCTTTCAAAAATGAAACTGGGCAAAATACTTATGAAAACAAAGTGCTGTCTTTTAAATGTTTATGAATTGCCTGAATAGATGACATTAGCACTTCTTACTCAAAACTAGAGATTTCAGGATGTAATTCTTGCCAGACACGGAATTTGTAAATCATCTTTTGTGAATTATGTGGTTTTTCTATGCTGTTTGTCTAGTTCAGCTGTCTGTTATTTCTCCCACCTACAGGTGGAACTTCTCCTTAACTTCAGCTTAAGTCAGGCACTTTACCTAATCTAGCATCAAAGATATGAAATATAAAACAGAGCTGGGATTATACACCCTCTGCATATGTCCATCTATTTTACATAAGGGTCAGCTATTCTTTGTAAAATTCTGTTTCATCTGCTCTAAAAAATTAGATGAGACAAATCTGACCTTAATCAATTTAAACTCTGACAAAGTAGGTCGTATTAAAAAACCTGACCGTCCACAACACAAATTTAAATTCTCAGCTATTATTTAATTACAGAAGCAGCACATTTGCCCTTGGAGAACATCCACATTCAAGCATAGATATATGTAGAATATGAGCATAAAATATTCATAAACGTTATCAGGTCAACATTCGGTTTAAGCGTTATTAAACAATTTCACTTTAAGTAATGCAAAATGAGCAAATACACCAATCACATCAACACATCTCTGAGCTGAACTACAAAGATCATATCTTCTCATTATTTGTGAAGTGAAGAAGCTTTATACAACCAGAAGTTTAAAGAACTTATTTTCAATTGTTGACATTTTTAATCGATTACATTGATGCTGACTTGGAGGTAAATCGCATGAGTGGTGGAGCTCAGTTATACAGGAATCCAATACACCTACACAACAACTGTTGATGAGCACCCACCTAAAGCAACAGTCTCAGCAAGATCAATTAGCTGTTTGCCAATACTGCCCAGGTTTAAAGGACTGCATTCTAAGTCACAGAGCCCCTGTGACTTCCAGAAACCTTTTGTACTGCATTCTACAAAATCCACTACAGAGTGCACTTGCTTATTCTGCAATTCACCTCAAGAGAATAACAGGTTTGCTTGCAACTTCAAAATGCTTCTCTAATTATTTTTTTATGGCCTGAGTTAAAAACAAATCAGTTTACCATTATACGTTTTCCTTAGATCATTTCAAAATATTTTCCTGTAAATGAGACCATATGATTGCTTCCCTTCCAAGAACATTTTAAAAGAGCTGCTAAAATGTGAACAGTGCTGAATTTGAGAAAAGATAAAAAATTAAAATAAGAAAGGTATATTAAAAATAAAAACAAAAACAAAATCACACAAAAAACCACACACAAACTAACACTAAAAATAAAGGCATATTTTTAATTATATAACATGGTCATATAACTTGATGGTGTGGGGATCTGAAGCATTCTTCAGAACACCCAGTCGATTGCCTGATAAAGAACAAGCAATTATGTTTCACACAGATAGCTTCCAGTAATCCCAAATATACAACGGCTTCAAACACTTGAACTCCACAGAAACTATTTGACACCAAAAAGCAAGAGACCAAGTGAAAGCTGTTGGTTGACAGCAGCCAAGGCATCCAGCATCAACGAATTGATCAGAACAAATATGTACAAGTAATCCCAGATAACAGATGAACACCCAGGCTGCAACACTGAGTTTTTGATGTTAATTAGTTCCACACAAACAAAAAAACCTTTCCAAACTAAAGTTCAGTTTTATCTAAATCAGCCAGCAATATACAAAACAGGGATGTAGGAAATAACTTTTCCAAATTTTCTTCAGAGAATTGTTCCATTTATCCACTTTCTTAAGCCAATTACAGCTGTTGCAAATGAAAACAATGCAGAAAACCTTCAGAGAAATCTGATGCTGAAGACCATGTGGTGCTTCAGGATGCAAAGCCTACTGGGCTTCCAAAACAAATACCATCCTTTTCTCAAAAACAATAAAATATTCATTTAGCTTATATTTTCCAAACATCTCAAAACGTCACTGCTTGAATTTTAAAGACAAATATGTCAGGAGAATGTTCAAACAAAACCCAAATTGACCTGTTTGATGATGACTGGGTTTGACAGCCCCGATGAGAGATAATTTGGGCACTGTAGATGTTAGTACAATATGTAGCAAAAGCATTCCCATCACACATGGTCACTGCAGCTTTTCATATTGACACAATAACTGCTACGCTGTAGGGTGGTTGTTTTTTCAGCAATGCTATCATTAGTTTTCTTTTCTTTCCACCATAATATTCTAAATTAATTAGGAAAATTAGTTATGTAAGAACGGACTAGCCAATGCACTCCTGCCAATCGGTTCCACTCAGGCCACTGGGTACTGCATAAACAAAACCCAGTGTGACCTTTAAACTAAGTCAGGTGGGTGATACGAGGTTGATTTTTCTTTTTTTTTCTGCTTAGAGGGATTCTCCAGAGAAAGATTTATGAAAGCCGATTTCTTTCTCAAATCCAGTATGATTGCAGGAACAAACATAGCAGGGATGTAATCTGCACAGCAACTTAATTAATTCACATTTTTAGGCAGGCCAAGAAGGAGGATCTACAGAAATGGGATTCTGCAACTGTAAGCCAGTCAGCCTAACGTCAACTTTCTACAAAGATGGAGCAAGCCATCCTTGATGCCATGTCAAAGAATACGAACAACCACAAGTTGCTTGGAAATGGCCAACACGAATTCAATGAGGGCAAAACTTGCTTGCTCTACCTGATTGTCTTCTAAGAGGAGATGTGACACTTAATTGGCAAGGGGAGAACAGTAGACATGTTTTGCCAGGACTTTAGCAAGGCTATCAGCAGCCTCCCATAGTGTGCTTTTAGCCAAGGTGGTGAAACACAGGTTGAAAAAAGCGAGCACGGGTGAAAGACTGGCTGGATCACTCAGGCACCAAGAGTGGCAGGTGGTTACTAGATGTATTGCTCAGGGATCAACATTCATTAGTGTGCTTATGAACTGTCTTCATGATGGAATAGTGCGCACTCTCTGCAAGACTGCAGATGATACCAAACTAGAGGGAAAGGATTGATAAACTGGAACATGGAGTAGCTATTCAGTGGCACCTTGGCAGCAAGAGAAACAGATTGACAAGACCACCATGAAGCACAACAAATCCTGCACCCAGGCTCCAAGCCCCTTGCGCACCAGTGCAAGCTGAGTGCAGCTGCCTGGAAAGCAGCTCTGCAGAAAAGATGTCAGGAATCCTGCTGGGCAACGAGCTGCACCCCAAATAAAAGCAGGTACCTCCAGCAAAGGCAGAGAACAGCACACTGGGCTGTGTTAGCAAGTCCAGGATCAGCCTGGTTTTAAAGTCTTGGCTTTCAATGTCTGTCTTTCATGGCTTTGTGAACTGTATTCCTTACACGACGCGAATGTAATCCTTGTGGGTTAATAATACAACTGGTAGCAGTTTTCAGCTACTGATTTTTTCCTCAGCTCTCACTGTCATTTCTTTTCCATATTTAAACTTTTCATGGAGTTTCATTTTAAAAAATAAGTAAAAGTAGGAAAAGAAAATGGATACGTTGAAGTCTGACAGATACATTTACGTCTCTTTTTTTTCTTTGAATGAACGCTCTTGTGCTAAAGAATCATAACACATAACCCCCGTTCATACTATATTGGTTCAAAAGAATAAAAGCCAAAAATAATTGGCATCAGCAAGGATTTCAAATTTAAAAAGAGTGAGCACAATACATTCCTTGTGTTATTTCTCTGTACTGTACTAGGAACTCTGTAATATTCCATCATTACAAAATGTGCTTGTGAAAGAATATAAAAATAGGCAAACAAAATAAAGACCGAAACACTCAAGCTCAGAACACACAGTGCACAAAGTACATTCCCATTGTATTTACCCAGTCATTAGCTATCTGTTTGCATTGTATATGGGGAAGTGCAAAGTAAACTAGAAAGCCTGCTTGCGTAGTCACTGACATCAGTATTGTAGGGTTATTAGACACTGGGCAACCTTTTGCAAAAAGCTTTTACGATTTGAAATCTTTCTAAAATAACAGATCCGGATTTACTGTGAGAACCGAGATCATTCTAAGCCCTCGTTGCCCTGCCTTCCCAAATTAACACTCTCTGCTATGGTGGACACAGTCCCAGGCATATTGCATGAAAGAAGAGGTAACCGTTCATGCCTTCTGCTATAATGAATTTCAATATATGATCATTTAAACCCCATAAACACAGAGTACAAGATGGGGTACGTCTCTGTTAATCAAGAGCCATTGCTTGCTTCCTGTGCACACCCCCAAGTCACACAAAAAATAGAAGAGTGGCCATAACTGAAAATATCCCTGAGATCTGATAATGATCTTCTAGAGAGCTGCAGCTCACATTGCGAAGTACAGATGAGAAAGCAAGGAAAAAGGTTCAATGTGTAATTTGTTTCTTCCTTAGCCTGAAGAAATAGTAACAAGAACACATCCTTCTCAGCTCCAATACAACGCTATAGGAATAATTCAATATGAAATAGCCAATTAAATTTATTCAATTAATCATTTCATATTCAATCTTGAGCACCAAACACAGACATGGTTCTGTAGCAGAACGGCTCCCCTAAGCCTGCAAGTTTTGTAAGCATGATAAGAGAAGAGTATAAAGGCAGCATGCTTCCACACATCTTCCAAAAATTAGTTTTTCCTATTATTTCTTGGTATCTAAAAAAACCAAATAAATCTTTTGTCAAAATGTACAGAAAAAAAAAATCACCTATATAAGAAGCTTGATGCAATGACTGGCATGATTTTCCATGATCAATGTATACCATTAGTTGATCATTTATGTAACTTAACCCTCTTGAAATCTTGGGAAGAACAAAACCCTTCAAAAAATTGAGATATGTTTTTTACAGTTAAAAAAAAATTAATTCTTCCATTTTTGAAACACATCAAAATTATATTTACTTCACTGTTTATTTTCACTCAAAAATTGCCAGTAAAACCTGCAGTCATATTTCTCCATTCTTTTTCCTTCCAGTTTCACTACTCTAAAGTTCCAGAAAGCAGAAGTATTGCCCCTTCATTCAGAGAAGAAAAAAGGCATGTTGCAATATGATTGCTTTTAAGCACTTCAGCTGTAAAGCCAAAATTAATAGCAATTTGAAAATCCATCATATCAGCTATCTTCCTCAACTGCTCTGTGTTTTCAATGTATTTGCTGCTAATAAGTTATGGCAAAATTAAAGCAAATATAGATTAGACATTTTTGCAGCAGACTGGCGAAAGCAATGATGAACATGTAGGACTCCTAAGAGGTTGGGCTGCCTGGAATACAGCCAGGAATTTGCCTTTATGCCTTTGCATAAACTGTCAGTTACAAGGAATAAAGATATCGTACAATGTCGCTATTCTGAGCAAATTATTAAGGCTCTGGCATTTGAAGTGGGTACAAATGACAGTTCCTCAAGAAAGCTAGGGAGTTTCCTTCTAGCCCTCAACACATCTAAAGGGGAGGAGGGAGAAGATACCACCTTCGGGTTTTGCTCAAATTGATGTTGTTATACTTTATTCAAGTAAACACAAAAGCTTAATACCCAGTGTGACTTCATTCTAAAGGCGTATGTATCAGACAACATTTTAGTTCTGACAAAAGAAGAACATTTTGATACTTTGAACAATCTTTTTTGTCCCGTCATTTGAAGCTGTTCAGGTTGTACTTTCCCTCTTCAGGCAGAGGCTTCATGTCGTCAACATGTCTCTATGGACGTATTACACATGGATTGAATAAACATGAAGTTGTTTGAAGAGGCTTTCCTCCCTTTGCTTGTGATGATGGGGAAAATAAAAAGGAAATGTACATGTGTTTAACTCAAGCCATCACAACTGAATAACTTGTCACAAGCAAAAGGATCTGTATATCCAGTAAACAATGAAACAGTCTTTCCTCATGTTATCTCATGTTTTAGGTTTTCCATTCTTCCAGATCATTTCAGAGCTGCCTTTTAACTGCTTACTTTCACTGCAATCCTGGCTGTGGTATTAGGTGTTGTCACATTCAGTCAAAAATAGAAGTAACCCATACATTGGCCCTTACATATTTCATAATTGACTTCAGCCTTGTTTTGAAACACTGCAATCACTGTCACTATTTAT
>WEIS01044122.1:0-30599 GCA_013389965.1 Todus mexicanus
GCCCCAAGCCCTTTGAAAACCAGGGAAAGACTTTCAGAGATTTCAGTGCACTCCAGATCAGGACTCGTTCACTCCCCTCCAGCGTCTGTCTGGCTTTTGAATAGCTTGTATAATAAGTTATAAATGACAATTAAAACATCAAATGAAGAGGGGACCAGATGGCTCCAGGCAACATTTAAAAATACCAAGACTATTTCTAAATGCAGATCACCAGCTCCAAAACAGCCCTGGGCAGACTTAGCTGAAGGTTATTTGCTGGCCTGGCTGAAAGGACATGTGTGGTCTCAATCAGTTCTCAGAAGATGCTGTTAACATGATATTTGCTGGTAAAGACAGGAGGAAGGCCCAGGACTTGAGTAGTCCTGAGGACATAGACTTTCATTCCTCTCTTTTAAGGCTGTTGCTGAAGGCTATTGGATGAGCAGCAACAAAGGAAGGTTGGATCGATGTCCCTGTTTGACCCCGAGGAAGGTGAAGTGCTGTGCTGGCATTTGCATCAGGGGACAGGAGGTGTACGGTATTCTGAATTCCCAGCCATCTTCTCCTGAGGATGTGGTTGCTCAACATTATGGGGATTATTGCTGTGGATACCTACCTACCACTGGCAGTGACAGCACTTTATTGCCTTCCCTGCCACCTTAACTGACATAACTTCTGTCTCCAAAAATTTGGCCAGATGGGAAAAATTACAAGGACCCCATAAGATAGTTCATCAGTTGACTGGGGAAGCTGTGGCTGTGAACCTTTGGTTGAGGGAAGGCATTTGGAAAGGGAGCTCTCACCAATTAAACTGGGCAAAATGAAAGGTATTTTCAGAATCAATAATGCATGCTTAGATTCAGTGTCAGTGCAGCTTAGCCACAGTCAGCCCATGAGACAACTTTATACATGTCCTCTCCTTAGAGGTGAGGCAGGGAAGTGGGCAAGGATCTGCCTCTACAGACTTGGTGGCCAAACACCCCCAGCCATCATGCAAGGCCAGGTGCTTCGAGACGCAACCTGCTATTACAATGTCTGTGGTGCAGAATAAGCTTTGAATCCAGAGATTGAATTAGACTGGATCCCTCTCTCCTGGAGAAGTGGGAACCAGCACGGCCCGTAAGGATCGATGTTGATGTGACCTCGACATAGAACTTGGACTGAAATTTGAGCCAGATGAGAACTAGCTAGCAGTTACACCCCATATCTTACTCACATGAAAACTTCCAAGCCAGGTCAACTACCTTTTCCAGCTCTACAGCACAGCTTGCAGAAGAACAGATGGATAAAACTGTATGGCTTGCACTACACAAAATGTTTGAGTAGATGATCACAATGGCCACTTTGATCTTTCTAATAAATAGTTCCATTTTGCCATGTTAAAAATAAGCTTGATTATAATTTGCTTTCCCTTTTTTTTCCCCTCCTCTCTTGTACACGCTTCCACCTCCCACTTTCAGCTGAGCCCGGAAGCAGAAGTATCACGTTACTATGAGCGAAGCTGGTTTTGTGGTATTTCCATCCCATCCAGAGCCAGGAAATACAGGCAATTTTGCAAGACGGCTTGTACTCAGTAAATTTCCAGCGTAGTTTATATTTCTGTATTTATTTAGATTTGTGCTAACCATGTAAAAGAGCATTCACTCATCCCAAGTGAGGTGCTGTAGACAAACTTTCAAAAAACTAGATTTCGTAGACCAAGGAGCCTTAGCAACAGGATTTTCACTGGACTTGTAGCTTCTGGCTAAGTCCTCTCTTCTGAAAAGACACCCAAGACTGACAAAGAAATGGACAGTCAGCTTCTGATAACACTAACTGCTCACGAGAACTCAAAAGTAAACTTTTAGTAAACCCCACCAATAAAATCACAATTTCTCACAACATTTTCCTGTACCCTTGAGACCTTTCCTTGAACTTTCCCTCCTTCCCCTCCTTTTTCTGCATGACAAATTCTATCTGTAACACATTGCATTTACAACACTCACAGTCTTTGGCTAGGTGTATGATACTCCTGCTAGCAACTTCCCATGTCCCAGCTGAGAAACCAGGGACCTGGGCAGATGTTTACATGTGCATGGGACAAGCACAACAGCTCCAGAGATCGAACTCTTCTCTCTTGACTCCTCTTCTCCTTCAGCAGCAAATTTCTGCCACAGGCAGAAAAATCTGCATTTCCCATGGGATGGCAGTGCTCACAACACCAGCTGCTCTGCTTGTTTAGGTCTGCAGCCAGCTTGTCCTTATTTCTGCATGCCAGTGTTCCCAAATACCCTCAGATTGAGTTGCGTATGTGCAAACCACAGACGCTCATACATAACACATACACCCTCAACTCTTAAAACAGACAGATGAAGGGTTAGGAGGTTTTTTTGGAGGCACCAAGAATGCTGCTGTCTTTATCAAATTAGGGTGAAAACTTTCATGCCAGATAAAGCCACCGTTATAGCTCCCTGGTGGGCTACAAATGGGCCTGAACCAACCTCAAAGCCGGCAAAAGTTGACTTGAAAAAAAACCAACAACAAATAAACTCTGAGCCAACTGCCATCATCCAACACCAACTCAAGACTGAAAATGGGTTTTTTTGAACCCTGTTTCAAAGTTGCCCTGTGCTCTGCTAAATACAGCTGCGGGTCTCTGCAGCAGTGGCTGAGTTAACACAGTTCCCGGGTGTTTCTTGCCATAATGCTGGCAGGACAGGGAAGAAAGTGCAAGCGAATATACCGTTATATCTTTGGTAAGAGAGTAAATGCTCCTAGGAGAGGATTGTGAAATTCAAGTTAACATTACACAGTTTAAGGCCATTACATAGAATGATGATGATGTGCCAGAGCCCATGGTTTACATGGTGACTTCGTGTTATTGGGAACAAAGCCTATAGAGCACGTTGCAGACTATGGGGGCCAGAAGGGAATATTTTAGAAAGGGATTTGGAGCCTTTGGGCTGTAACTGGATCTCCACACCACTCTTGCCATCTGGATGAAATTGCAGGGTTTTGAACAGGGGGTGGCAGGGCCCATGTAAAGCAATCACAGAATTATTGAGGCTGGAATAGACCTCTGAGATCATCAAGTCCAGCCTATGAATGCCTTGGTTGACCCCACAGCCTTGCAAGTGAGTGTGAGTGACCTCGGCAAAGGCCATGAGACTACTCCTGCTGCTGGCCACAGCAGCAGTCGTGCTCCCTGCTTTCCAAGGCAACGGCACGGCTGTGACAGTGCCCTCATCCACCACAGCCACCGCAGGGCTGGGGCTCAGCCCGGCTCAGTCAGTGGATCGCAGCTGGCTCCCACCACCGGGGCATGGCTTTCTTCCAGCAGATTAGATTAAAATTTGGAACAGAAGCCATTCATCTCTTCATATCAACTTTGCCATCTCCACAGTTTGCTTAACAGGCTATAGATGGCTTCAAACTCCAGCCAAGGAGCTGAAGATTGTGCAATAATCTACCACAAGAAGGTCTGTTAAAACCCTCCTGCTTGTACCAAGTCAGACACTGAATGTGTTAGCTGACAACATGATCTACAACATTTAAACAGAGTTATTAAAGTCATAAGGACAAGCCACCGTCAGTTTGACCATGGTCCTACAGATTTAGCTTACTGGTTTTACTTCTCAGGTAATGGCCCGTGGCTCTGGACGTGCCCAGGTCTCACCTTACCTATGTGCAGCAGATGAAGGTGGAGGCACAGACAGAGATGGGTGTCAAGGAGTAGGAAACCTATTGTACAAAAGAAAAGGGTGACTGTTGGCTGTTTGCAGCAAGAGAAACACATTGAAATAGCAAAGTTATAAATGCTATTTGTCTTGTGCCTTGCAGCTTCCTGCTGTGGACTAAAAAAGTACAGCATATAAATAGAGCAGGCAAGTGTGAACCGATGATAGCAATATATTACTCCACTTGTAAAATCTCTGGAGCTTGAGTTTCTTTTGAGTTATTTGGGATGATTTTGTGCAAATATGGGACGTTCATTATGGGTGCCTGCAAACAGGAGTCATGCTGCTGGGTCCCTCCTGCGGGCATTCTGGGACAGCAGAGAGGTTAAAAGCCTTAAATCTCAGTTTTCTCCACTTAAAAATAAACTTGGCAGCCCTCCCCAGAAAACAAGCACACTCTTTCCAAAGACAACATCCCTTGCCTGCAGATGCTTTTGTCACAGCAGCAGTGATGGTGAAAATGGAGGAGCCGAATTCACTCGTAGGCCACATTGGCGTGAGCCTGTTGCTGTCTGCGTGGCTGATGCCGAGAGAGAGGTTTGCTCCTTGAAATGCCTTTTGAATTAAACTGTACCTTTTGGGAAATCATTTTAAGAGAAGCCTGGGCATTAAGTTCTCAGTTCTGGGTGCAAAACTGCTCCCATTTGGGCTTAGGAGCTTAATTCTGGTTTGGCGTGGAGTTGTTTGTAAATGACTTTAATCTTATGTTGAAACTTTACTGTATGAAATCCCATTCTCTCTTAGGACATACTTTCTGCAGAATGATCTAAGAAACCTAGCAGAAAACAAGCTCCTTTCTAGTTGAAGTCATACCAGAGAATAGAAAAGAAAGTTAATTCTACTCAAAGTCTCAGCAGGCTAGTATAAAAACTGCACAAAAGAAATAGCATGCTCTACTTAATAGGATTTTTCTTATTAATTTATTAGCAGGCTTTTTCTCACTAGCAAGAGGCTTCATTCTTTTCCTCATAAATATTGACTTTCTGCAATAAACACAGCTGGGAAGGAAAAAAAAAAAAAAAAGCACTTGTATCTCATAGTTCTCCTGTCACAGGTTTGTAGGGAGCTTCCTTTTTTCATAAGACCACAGATTTCCTCAGCCTAAGCTGTCTCAGTTGAGAGAGACAGTGGTTTGGGGCTGTTTGTCTTCCTCAATCCTTTCACCTAGAAGTGGGGGGAAAGCCCCTGGTCTCTCTCTCTCTCAATGTACTACTTGCAAGAGCTACACTGAAATATATAAAAAAATTTAAAAAAAGGAAAAGAAAAAAAAAGAAAAAAGAAAATGCAGCAAAAAGCTTGCACAATAGTAAGAGGAGTGACATTAAGCCTTCAAGCCTTTAACCTCTGTGTTTGTATCATCTGAGGGCTGAATTTCCAAAATCAATCAGTTCTGTCTCTAAAGGCCATTGCCTGGTGGAGATAGAGATTCTCCACACACACACACGAGCATGCATATTGCACGTTCTCTCCTGCTCATGAGCGCTGCCAGCTGCCAGCCCTGATAGGACCGTCCTGCTGCTCCCCTGAGGGACATGAGGATGGGATGCCACCTTGCTCCTGCTGACTGCAATATGTGATGCTCAGGATGCTCAAAGCCTTGCAGTGAGTCGCCAACTTCTTGTGTCAGACCTGAGGAAGCAGTGAGAAGTAACATGCCTCAGGCACCAGCATAAAACCCTGAAGCTATTCAGCTTGAGTCTGTTCCTCTTCATTGGTGACATGTGCATCCATCACCATCCCAGTGTCTGTCCACCTACAACCAGGGCTGCCCCTAGCCTGCCAGTTACGGACTAAACAAAAAAGCATTTAAGGTGCTACCAAACCTTCAGGAAAGGTGGCAATCCGACTGACTCTCCTGAATGGAACCATTTGTGCATTGCTTTCATTCAGCCTCCATCCATTTAGGACTGTACTGATACCATCTGCGTTGTTGCTTAGAAGAAATGGAAGCATACCCACAGAGTGGTCTCCAGTGCAAGAAAACTAACCTGGGTTTCCCAGCAGTCTTCACTTTAGCAACACATTTCCCTGCACCTTAGCACCAAGAATAAGTGAGACAGACATATATAAAATGACACAATTTATTAAAAGTTACATTCAGCAGCAATGGACATGTTTACTTAAGTAGGTTTTAACTGTCAAGGAGCTTATAATTATAAATCCCTCTGAGGCATTAAAAGCTCTTAGATATTTTAACTTCTTTGCAATCATTTCATATAAATAGGTAAGGTAAATGATGCTCGCCGAAGAAGAGGATACCCCAGCCACATTAAACAAAGATATACATATAAATATATGTATAAAACAATGATTTTTATTATAAATTCATTGACGGGGATATTTCACAATCTTTAAGGCTTGGGCTGTGCCCCTGCAACTACTATTCACGTTAAGAAGTCTCCTTTTTAAGTTACCACATACGAGCATACAGTTTGCTCGCACAGATGAGGGCAGGGCAGGGCCTAAGTTTTGACAAATCAGCAAAAATGTCAAAACGTTCAGTGAAATACATTTACAACCTGTGCAAGTAGCATCACCTACTGTCATTGATTATGGAGGTCTCTCCTGGACACCCTCAACAACAGAAAGGCACTGTAGCAAAGGCTAATTGGCATCTTTTAGCTCTTTGTTTTTGATATAGTTCTCCCTTCTGAAGAACAGTATTTGGGCTCTTAAGCCTTGAGGATGTTGTTTAGAGTGCAAGACATAAAGAGCATCAGCAGCACACAACTGCAGGCCTGAGCTCAGGGCACAAATGCATCGAGCCTCAAGGTTTTCCAGCTGCAACAGCAGAAACCTCCCTTGACACGCAGCAGTACAGCTGCTTTTTGCAAGTGTAAACAAGAAAAGTGTCAACCACTTCCAGTATTAGCCAATCACCCACCCCTCAATAAATAGAGATCTTTTAATTTATCTTATCACTAAACTGTGCTTTATGCCTCTAATAACCACATGTGTGAGGAAGAGGAAATTGCTGTTGAAACAGAAGCTGTGACTAGATCTGATGAACTGCATAAACTAATTTGAATTAATACAGCTGCAGGGTCTGATTCTCTACCAACTTACCGTTGATTTTACATTTGTGTGCAACTCCTTTGGCTTTGTGACGTAGAACAGGTCGGGTCAAAGAGGCAAATCTGGCTTTATCTTACACCGGCAGCTGGTTACTGCACAGCATGTGGCTGATGCAAACTCCCCGAGTTAATTCACTGTCAGTCTCACAGTGCTGAACACTAACTGGTACACGAAGTCCCATCCTCACTGGTGAGGATTGTGGAAAAGGTTTTCACCACCACAGCGATGCTGGAGCAGTAGCATCATAACCTCATACACAGTAAGTCTGAAGGAAAAGCACTCCAAGCTTTATTCCTAAAATACCTCAGTCATTCATGGAAGACAACTGCTTTTCTGTATTCTGCTTTGACTTAGCAGCTTTCCTATCATGAGCTCCCCACGCCACAGCCACATCTGCTCTGCCCTTCAAAGACCAGACTACTCTCTGGCCACCACTTGCTCTTTACCTTATCACATGCAGGCAGAATGCTGGGTGGATTAAGAGAATTTCTTCCAGGAAAAACAGACCCTAAAGCTGGAAATGACCATCACCTCTCACAACTGGGATGCTCTATGGACTAAAGGAAATTCAACAGAGAGATTTGCTGTCCACAAAACACAGTACTTTCTTTCTACGTAGTATTTTTGAAGGACAGAATTGAAGCCAATAGGAAATGTTTTAATGGTAGAAGAATCAAACCCTAAAGTGTATTATTTTTATCTCAGTCACCTCACAGGCACAGAAAAAGATTGTTTCTAAGAACAGGTTTGAATTTGGGATGAAGAGAGGGAAATGCCCCTTCTTTTTACTTTAGATCTGTTGGTTTGATTTATGCCTTAAATAAGATAACAGCACTTCTTCTGGGAGAAATCAGAAATAGGGAGGCCAATAATATTTTCACCTCTGATCAAAATAGCTTTTATAACAAGATGGAAGTATTACAGGGGGAAAATAATCGAAAAAATATTTTGGTTTAAAAAGTGACTCCATGTAGTGGAGGTGCATTTTCAAATGCACCAAGGACAATTAGGTAACCAAAACCTACTGAAAATCGAAGTGAACTGGGACCACAACTCCCATTTGCGCCCCCAAAATCTTCTCTTAAAAGAGAGAAGAACCTCGTGGTCTGTGGAAACCCTGTAACTTTTCTTTTGAAAGCATCCCAAGAAATACAGGATACAGCAGAAACCTGCACAGCTGACTTGGTTGCCGTGTTTCTTAGAGTCTAGAGCTGGAAGGAGCTTCTCCAGAATTGCTCCCTGTCCCCCATCAGCCAGGCCAATCCTGCAAGCCCCTGAAAGCAGGAAAGGCAGGCAAAGGCATACGCCCACGATCTTCAGCTCAGAAGAAAGTTGACAGAATATGGTGCTAATTTACTCGAGTCAACTCTTGCTGAAGATGAGTTTATGGAAGGTAATGACACCATTACAGCTCTACACAGAAAGACACTGAGCTTTTTTAAAAAATAAAATCTCATGTATGCTTCAAACTACAGGTATACATTATTTTTTTTCCTGAATCCTCCATTGGAACTTGAATTTAAAACACAGTTTTACTCCGCAGTATGTGAAATCTCACAGCCACATTAATCGAGAACATCTGAAGCCAGGAGAAAGAAATCACTTCCAGTTATGTTGTCAGTGTTATGTGCATAACATTCCCACAGCTGTAGATCCATTGTGCTCCATGTTATAAATAAGAAATTGCATGGTGACAGCTAAAATTCAAAAGCGTTAATGTTTCTCTTTGCAACTCTTTTTCTATTTTTTCCTTCCCCCCCCCGCCCCCCCCAGTCTTTTGAGGTTTCTCCCCTTTCCCTCCTAGTAGAAGTTACTTGAAGCAACATTATTGCTTACCCAACTGACATATTTACGGTAATTAAAAAATAGGACATGCCAAGCAAATATGACTAATGTTGCTATTTGGCAAATAAGCCAGAAATGACTTCTATTGATTCTGAACCAGGCTGTCGTACTTGTGTTAATAAACATTTCTCCTTCTTCTGCTCATCTTGGTTATCCCAGTGCTTTAGGGAGAAGTCTGAAGGCAGCTCCAAGGGTGAGGCAAAATGCTGCCCTGACCTCCGTCGCACACGGCAGCTACCACCGATGCCATCAAGTTGCCGAGCGCGAATGCAGCTGAGTCGGGGCCCCGTGAACGAATACAAACGAGCTCCCTTGTATCTCTCCCGTTCTAGGTTGTGGTCCCTTTCAACCATGAAAAACAGCTACAAATTGTTCCCAGAGCTAAACCACTTAACATCTTGGCACTTGGTTGTTTTTAACTTTGTAACAATAGGCACTGTTCGCTCCTCTCAATCTCAGTTTTTTACTCTATAATAAAGCAGGAATACTGATGAAAGGCTAGTCACGGCTTCTCCCCGTGGTATCAGGGTGGTGGCATGTGATGATTCACATGGGGTGTGTTTGATCCAAGAAAGCCCAGCCTCTGCTTATTCTTCCTTTGTTCTGTCATCTAAGGTGGAAAGGCAGAGAAAGACGAGTTGAGATTTTTTTTCTTTCATTTTTTTCCTTCACTTTACTATTATTTAGCAGTCACAGAGCAAGATACATATAAGCAAAACAACGGGGAGTGGAATTCTTTTCTTCAGCATTGAAAATTACAAGAAAGAGATGCCTTTGAAGTGGGAGATCTGTTTCCTGCAAAGTATGGACATTTTATTCGCATTTGTACATTATTCTTACCCAGCGGCAGGTCTTACGGTGTATTGTTTGCATTGCTATCATGTTGTGTAGCCCTACACAGGGTCTGCATTTGCACTTGATGCTGTACAATCACATAATTAATAGACGGCCCGAGGTGCAGAGAGTTTAACTTTAATCCAGAAGAGAACAGTTTCAGCCAGAGGGAGATGAAAATAACCCATCAGGACAGTATGGGGAAGCACAGTAAGCAACGGTCTCAGCACATCCACCCTAAATCTTTGTCAAGTTTTTCACAGGGAAAGAGAGTTTTAAGGAGAGATTTCGAAGGGAATAATTAGATAACACTCTTGATGCCACTGAAGTGCTTCCCGTAAAGAAAACACGAAGATGCCTTTCTGAAACTGTAATGAGCAAACCAGAGGTAACCAGCATCTTTAGCAAAAAAGGAGCTGGCGTATTGACTCTGAAGTGAGAGAAAATATGTAAGGTGGTTTAGGCAGGAGCTGGGCTTTGAGGGAGGCCAGCAGCTTGTGTTCCATAAAGGAGAGAAGGGGGAGTTGCAGAAGAGGCACAAAGACAAGGGTGACACAAGCAAAGCAACAAGGTTCAGCAAACTGTTTTCACGACAGTACTGTTGATATTCTTAGTAGGGGGACAAATTGAAGTATCTGATTCAGAAAGCTTTTCCACTGATTTCCATCAGTAATCAGCTATTTCTGATGCTACGCCTTTTTTATTGCTGGGTTATGCAGTACCTGCATATGCACAGCCCGTCATCACTTCTGCAGTTTTCTCTCTGTCCTCATACTCTCTGGGAGGATTCTGTAACTAATTCCCCCTCGGCTTTTCTCCTTACCTGTTCTCTGCTGTTGTTAATAGAGTACAATTTCATTCCGAACCCGTATCAGCGTAGCTACTCAGAAGGCTTACTGGAGGGAAAGATAAAACCTTTCTAAGACAGAAGTCTCTTTTGTAACGCTGTCCTGACTATGACCTGATGAAAGCTAGCACGTTCACTCACACGCACTCGCGTTGCTACCCACTGCAGGGCACTTACCTGTTCCTTGAGCTCAGCAAGCTGGCTGGAAAGTTGTTTTACAAGGCTCATGGTTGACTCCAGCCTCTCTTGCAGGTTCCGGATTTCATTTTGCTCACTGTCGCCTTCATTGCTAACCAGTGACATGGCTCTCATCCGAGGGAACCAGTCCAAATTCTTCTCCTATACGGGTATTAGAAAAACTGGTAATGTTAGTAGGGGTTTATGCAGTGCTACGAAGCTGAGACTAGAGAACGAAAATGCAGAAGGAGTTCTCAATGGATGACATACAGCAAGTGAGCTTAAGAAGTAGTAAATTCAGAAAGTATTTTACACAAGCATTTTTATTCTTGGTTTTCCCCAGCTACAAAGAAAGCACCAACTGGAAAATCTTGGTTCCCCACAGCTGCAGCTGTATCGCAGCACGGGCAGTGTTGGCACATTCATCTGTAGCCCTAGCATGCAGAAACGCCTGCTGGGTCACCTCTGGGGAGCCTTCTCTGGTACATCAGCACCAGGAAAGCCCAAGTACTTCCTTCCCATGCTTTGCTCTTAAGCGTATGCAGGGACACATTTCCTCACTCTCTTCAGCTTGGTTAGCCTCCATCTGTTTCAGCCGTCCTTGCAGCAATATCAGGGAGCCAACATCAGGAAAACAAGACAAGCCAGAGCCCTCTCCAGACTGGCCTGGAGTGTGCCTCTGCAAGAGCAGAGGAACCTTGAATTCAGCTGCCCAGATCGTAAGACTTGCAGTCCTGGTAATGACTTAGACTTCAGCGTGCTACTCAGATTGTATACTTTAGGTAACTGCAAGCACAACTCCAAGGCCAAGGGCTAACCTGCCAAGGACCAAGCGCTACATGGAATAGCACTGAATTGGGCATTCCACGGAGTCAGGCTATGAATTTAATCACAATAAAACTACTGTAAATAGATTGTATGAGTCAGGAAGGTGCTGCATATCAGCATGAGCCTGAATTGACTCCATCGCTCACGGGCACAGATATTCGCATGTAAAGTGTAACAGCCAGAGGAGACTGAAGGGTGCAAGCCTAGGAGGAGTGGCAACCATGCGGCAAGCAACCGGGTTTGCCTTAAGGCACAAGACAAAGGAAATGGGTCCTGTAGCTGATGATGCATTGCATCAACGTACCTCTGCCCTCCACCTTGAGGGGAGCAGGAGGATGTGGTTAGATCATATGCATGGTGTTTTGCAATGGGTCTCTATGGACACGTGCACTTGATAACTTTAGAAAAGAAACAGAATGAGTTGAAGTGTGTTTCTTCCAGTTTCCTGCACTGTGAATGGTCCCGCACAAATAGAACTATATCATAAAGAAAAGTCAGAAGTGCCCCTAACAAGGCTCCTGGCGGGCAAGAGTTGTGCTACTTACATTGTCTAGCTTTGGTACTTGGTAAAGTTTTAAATGCATCAAACTTACTGTAGTCTTATACTTGGCCTTACCATGAAAACAGAAAAGCCAGTGACAACTCTGCAGTATTACACATCTGGGCAGCCCAGAGCAGCCGTACATGAGCAGAGTCAACATGGGCTGGCCTGGCAGAGCTATGAGCCCAGGGATGTGTTAAGTGAATACAACTTTATCACGCTTCCAGAGTGTTGCTTTCAACTCTGTTGTGCTCTGCCCTGATCACCAAACCTTCCCCTCCTACAGCAACAGGGTTTATAAACAACCAAGCTAGCCCTTGGTAAGCATGAAAGCACTTGCGGTATTCGTGTTTCCCCACTATTTGCGTTAGCCCAGTGCGCTCTGTTACTCTGGATAAGACTAAATGCAAAGAGGTAAGAATTTTGGCTTGTTTTCTTCCTTTTAACTCAAAACTTCTATTAAGTTTTTGTCTGGCTGTGCAAACTCTGGTCCTGTTGCTAAACTGACAGGATGTTCAGGGAATAAGACCGTGCCCCTCTACTGCATTTTGCAGTCCAGGGCTCAGTCAGCCGTGTACACTGGTGGAATGAGGCCTCTTTCCTCGCTGCCCACTTTTTTGAGCCTCGTGATCTCATTATGACAATTTACTGTGGTTACGCATGATGCCATTTTCAATGGGTCATAACTCATTCAAATCAAAACCTGTTTTCACCAGCTCTGCTGGTGAGCTCGAAAGGAGCGCACGTGACCCTCCCTGCTGGATATCCCCAGTGGGCACACGGAGCAGTAGATTCCTATTTCTGCTGCATGAGTTTCTGCTTACAAGACCAGCATTCATTTTCCACGAGTATGCTCTGATATTTATTTTAAATTTATTTTGGCTAGGATCTAGCAGAGCATTCATCACGTGCCCAGCATTAAGCACAGGTGTACTCATTTATACTAAGCTTAGTTTGTGCACAGTGCCTTTCTGGATCAATGCCCTTTTTTTTGCAAAATGTTTGCCAGCAAATTTGTCTGCCACTACAGGCACAGAAAGTGAATTCAAAGGAGCTACAGTGAACAGAGCTGCACTTGTATCTGAATGTTTTCTGGAAAGCTCTGGTATCTGCACCCATCACAGCTTCTCTTGCATCAAGCACCTGAAGACACCAAAGGCAAGGCTGCATGGCCATAGGAGCCAGCTGAGGGGCCAGGAGCCCTTCTTGGCAAGGCTCACCATAACACCAAAGTTTCTAAAGCCAGGCTGCACAGGGAGAGCAATCTGAGACTCCATCATTACAGTTGTGTTTGCCGAGTACTGGTGCCAGGATTGTGAAATGCACTTCGCTAGTTTTGTTTTCCATCTGCCACTCTCTAGCTCCTCTAGGATGCAAGGCAGAAACCACCGACTGCCTTGGAAAGATTTTTGTGGACCAATCCTCCACCGCACTGCAGCATCCAGAGGAACACCACACAAGTCTGACATCCTGACAGACATCCTGGCTCAGTGGGCTTGCCTCTCTTGAAGCTCCCAGTGTCACTTGCTTTCCTCCTCCTCCTCGCAACATTCTACTTTCTGGGACGAGGGATGACCAGAAACAGGTGAAGACAGGGGAGAGCACACAACATCTCACCTATTGTCATGCAACGTTGTGTTGTTTGATGGTAGCTCTTCAGTTGGAACCACACTGAACCATGTGTCAGCTCCTCTAGGCCACCGTGAGGCCAAGTGTCACAGGTGCTCAGTGAATGACACTACTCATTCCCATGTGCCCAGCTTTGCCTTCACAGCGATGCTGTGATAATCTCTCTCAAGAAACAAACCCAGCTGTGGTTTAGACATAGATGAAGAAAATCTGGACATTTTTTTGCCAAAAACATTGTGGAATGACTTGATCCAAGTGCTAAGAGAAGCTGATAGGTTTGCATGGACCGGAGATGTCGAGAAAAGATGCTACTGACTTCTATAGCTTTTCCTGGCAGCAGAGAAGCAACAGGTCAAAGAGATGATCACAGGTCTCTCACTTAGTAGTGCCAAGCGCTGTGCTGGGTGCAGGAAGGACTTTGCTTCTTGGTTCTCAACTGCATATACATCTAATAAAATCCAGTCCAGCTATATACCTTCATCATGCAAAGTATCAGAAAGACTCAAAATTCATTAGGTCAGTAGGAAACACATCCTAGACTACCAACCTGTCTTTAAGTTAAAAATACTTATCTAGCTTTCACTGACAGTTCCATTATAGTGCATGCAGTAGATTATTCTCTTGCTGAACTATGTGCTTTTGCTGGTCAATATTATCCTATTTTTTCATTGCATTATGAACTGCAAAACTTTATGAAAGGGCAGCCTGAAAATTAGCTCTGCTGCACAGCCCTATTTGCTGAGTCTATATCACAAACAAACAGCATTGGTGCTAGGGACAACAAACTTTTGATCACTAATCTGCCAGTATCCAGAAGGAAAATTGAACAAGGCTCGTCTGCTGAAAATTTTCGTGATCGGCAAGTGTTCATGGGGAGACAGGCACTCTGTGACTGCTCAGCTATGGGAAAGCTATTTTTACTTCAAGGTAATTGCTTGCCAATTAACTGGAGGTAGTTAACATGTTTGTACAACCCCAAACATTTGTTCTGGGACTTAAAATGTTTATGAGCTTAGTCCAGGGTTCACCTTGACCAATTAACACATGTTAAAGCTGTAACCTGCCTTCTCTATGCTGCAGGTGTGCTCCAGCTTTGCTGTCTTTGCCTTGTCTGGGTATAAGATTTTGCAGGGCGTTATCTGTCACACCTTAGCTATTACTCTTAGAAATCCAACCATTTTGCCCAGGATAGCATTTACTCAGATGTTCTGCACCCCATCTGGAACCGAGCAGCAATTTGGATGAGGGAGGCGGGCTGTTGGCAGGGAGCAGGGAAAACCTCTGCAAACAGCTGTCACAGGACTCAATCAACAGCCACCAGGTTAGCACGAGGTGACATAACTCAAGCACAAATGAGCTCACAGAGGGTGAGGTATGTGGATGGGACACTTTAAAACAAAGTAGCTGCCTGGACACAGAATTAATTGTTAAAATGTACCGAAATTTTCTTTCTAAACAACCAGGGCTGAACACAGTATATTGTTACTGCTATTTCACTCTTGCACAGGATAGCAGCTATTTGCAGCCCAACCGCAGCAGCCCACCTACAGATCACAGCAGCTTCCCACTCCACAAGCCCTCCACAAGCGTAACGTGTGTCTTGCAGAATTCGTATTTCAGTATACATCTGCATCCAGGGCAGAGAGTCAGCCAGACAGGAAGGCTGCAGGGCCAAAAAGGAGCTGCAGCCTCCTCTCTGTCAGTTCAGCTGGGGGAAAAAGAAATAGGAAAAAAAAGGCAGGTGGGGCTAGCCAAAAAGGCTGAAGGCCAAAGAGACTGCACACAAGCAGAGCAGACATTTCGTGTGGCGATCCAACATGCTTGCTCGCTCTCTCCCTCCGTCCTCCCCTCCTCGGCTGGCGGGACTCCAGCAGGAATCACAGCTCACCCAGGGCAAACACCTCTCTGCAAGGTACTCTGGGTACACGTAGCCACGAGGTGTCAACAGGGAGGGCACACGCCTGAGAAATCACAGGGCTTAAAAGATTTGCTACTCGTGTTTTCTCAGAAACTTCAAACTCTTCTTCTTGGAGAGGCATGCTCAGAGAAGTCTGCGTTTGCCTCCTGGAGTTTTCTATGCAACTTTTCCCTTCCCTTCTGTGGGCCTTCCAGGGGGAGGGTACAGCTATAGGCCTCCCTTTGGTAAAACACTGCAATTTTTCTGACTTTGCTAGCTTTGGTTGAGCACGGACAGAGAAAAGATTGAAGAAATTTGTTTAGAGATTCTATACTTTGTACAAAGTCTCTCTTGAGCCATCCCTGTCCTGTTGGCACAGCCAACTGGCTTCAATCGAGCTCTCATGCTGAGCTGAACCCATGCCTCCGGAGTAATTGGCAGAGGGACGTTTCTTTAGGAGGTGCTGGTTTCACAGGCTAGCAGTGAGATGGATCAGCTGCAACCAGCAGGAAAGACTGGGCTGAGCCTTTAAAAAATAGATTACTAGATAACAGTGAGAGAAAATAGGTCAAAGAGTAGGATGAGGGGAATGAAGTAGAGGAGTGAAGGGAGCATAATGCATATTTTCTGCTGGTGCCATTGCCACAGGTTCAGAGTGCCATGCCACCATCAGCTGTACCAGACCTTCATTTCATGAGTAGACTCTAACGCAGTGACTCTTAGCCCTTTCTACCCCGTGACCCCTTATTGCAACATGAAAACAAGCTGTTTCAGGACTTCCCTCCTATTTATTCAAAAGAAAAGCGGTGATGACTGCTCATGACTTTTCCTGGGTTGTGACCTTCCCAGTCGTGCACACCCGAGAAGGAAACAGGCTTGGGTGTTCTCCAGCCCACCATTCCTCCTGCCTTGCACAGATCGTTTGCTCCTTGGTGACTCACTGAGGCGAGTGACACAGCTGTCAGGAGGGCTATTTGTTACCTAATGGCAAGGCTGAGAAAACGGGTATAGTTAGAGCTCCGTTTGCTCCTCAGCTGGATGGTCACTGAAGGGTACAAAAGAGGACCATGGATATCATCATGAAGGTTTGCTGCCAGCACCTTGGTGTGCTGCACCTGACTATTCATAGTATCCTACCCTGCAACAGGTGTCCATTGGTGTGCAATGAACAGCAGCCACCATCACAGCCTAGCAAAAGACTCCTACAGCTTTAGGGAGACTGTAGCCTCTCAAGTACCTATTGGGGTGGCAAAATCCTGCTGCAGTGGCATTGAGGAGAGTCACCACTGGGCACCCGGTGGCCTCCACGCCTGAAGAGCAGCACTGCTGAGAAGCACAGCACCGCTTCACCCTCTGTGACTCCGCTGTGCCCTAGGACCTGTGCCTCAGTACAAAGGCAAACAAAGCGTCAGCGCTGCTGCTCTTCAGCAGGCAGCTCGTGTCCTTTCAGGCATGAGAACGAACAGGCCGCTCACTCCCCTTTTTTGAGCCAGCACGTTGAATAAATAGTTTAGCAGTGGGTACAAAGAGATCTATTTACTGAGAAATTATTCTGTATGTCTGAAATGTAAATAAGTCCATCCATTCCCTTCCCAGATCTGTTGCCCATATAAGCAAAGAGTCATCAGGCCAAACGACCTTTTGAAAGCTATTTTTCTGCCTAGGGACAGAGCCTGGTCCTAGAAATCTGTAGTTATGCAGCTCCTATAGCCACCTTAAAAAGGGATTTTAGAGGTTTATACTATCTTGTGCTTCAGATGACACAGGGCAATAACCACTTTGTGATTTAATCACAGACAATAATAATTTGGTTCAGTGCATGATTCAGCTAATCCACAATTTGATAAATGTTCATCTTAAACTACAAACCCAAATAGCTTTCTGCAAATCCTGTTTGACACTTTAATGTTAAGACTGTATTTGATAAGCAATCTGTGCTGTACAAGAATATAGGGAGGGAAATTAGGAATTGTTATGCATCTATATTCATCCACAACAGTAATTCAAGGAAAATAAAAATAAACCTTGGCAATTACAGATAAATCTTTATGTAACAAGAAAACTAGTAAGTCTGTCTGGGTCTATGCTGGATTGATACATGCTACAGCTTCCACAGCTCATGGAAAAATAGAGAGATTTGTTTCCCCCTGAAAGAAGGTTGGAACCACAACACAGACCCACCGTCTGCTTTAGCAGCATCATTGATGCATTTACTTTCATTTTAACTTGGCTGAATGTTTTTGAGGGCTGAAACAGAATCTATCACTGTAATTCTGAATAACTGCAAGTTCTTCAAGACCGATAATCCAGGCCAGTCAGTTATAAATGTCTCAGTCCTTCAAGTTTAAGCATTCCCACTTGTGATAGCCCTGCAAAAACCATGGTGAGGAAAGATAATAAACCTCAAACTGTGAAGATTTTTCTCTGATGCTTTATGCGGCAGTTTCAATTCTCAGCTTGAAACTCCACAAAGGACTCTCCTTTTCCAAGAACGAGCACCCCAAAATTTCTGCTTATCCAATGCACCTAAGTGACTTGGCATTTACCTCCTAGCAATGGAAATGATCATGAAAATATTTTTTTACAGTTGGGACCACAAGTTTGCATGTGATCTTGCACTGTTGTTGTGGGCATATGGGTTTATATGTCAGTGCTAAGCATATGAGTCAGCAGAGTGCCCTCAGAGTGAAAAAGGCCAACTGCGACCTGGGCTGCATCAGCCAGAGTGCAGCCAGCATGTCGAAGGAAGCGACCCCGCTTTGCCCCAGAAGGTGGAAAGCAGAAACTGAGCAAAGCAGCTTTGTTATCAGTGCACTGAGACTGCACCTTCCAGCTACCCTCCAGGTGGGAACCCGGGGGATCTGCAGGTATGCAAAGACTGCAGCCAGCTAGGGACTCTCCAGAGTCACATGGCACAATTTCTATTGTTTTGGATGGGCCTCAGCTGGTATCCCACCCCAGCACCATTGTCCTTGAAGCCACATTTGCTTCTCACATCTTCCCTTCCCCACGGCACATGTTCATTTCTCAACTGTTGATTTCTTCTGCTGTTTCAACTTCTCTGTGCCACCTTATCTCTATCATAACCCCGGGAATTTATGTTCTCCTCAGCAAGAATCCCAACATTACCATCTGAAGGTAGGATTTGGTGCTTAATATTTGTGCCCTTCAAATAGACATAATTATAGATTTGTGCAAAACATGAGTTTATTTTTTCACATTCCTATGTTTTTATGTTGTTAGTGGTTACGGGACATGCTTTAGGAAAAACACTTCAGATTATTCATTTAAAATAATTAAATTATTAGTGATATAATCCCTGGATCTTGTGTGTAATGAAACATCTGGTACAGAGATTAGAAATAAATGTTCTTGGCTTATTTTTTTTCTTTTGTTAAACAGATGTTGTTGATACAAAACACAGAACTGTAAATCATAGCCTGCATGTGGACACAGACTGTCACTACTGAGCAGAAATTTACTGTGGCTAGATAGAGATTTGAAACAGCCATGAATCACTGGCTTACTAACTTTATTCACGTGGGTATGGTTTCAATATTCTGACATTAAGTGCACATGTCCTTAAAAAAAGAACCTTTTAATGGCAGCCTGGGAGGCTCTGGTTTAGTTCCAGCTGTCTCGGTGGGGGAAGCACAGCGTAATGCAATGGCAGCCTCTGGACAGAGGCACCTGGCAGTTCTCCGTCTCTTTGCTCACAGCTCATTTCAGTGCTGTTATTAAATCCCGCAGGCTCAGTTCCCTGAGGGCTGAGAGTGGCCCCTCTTAATGCCATACTGTGTAGGTCAGCCCTGTCGCAGGAGAAAGGCTGAGCTGCTCATGCAGCCCCACCATCACCACCAAAATGCCTCCAGCTCTAACTTCTTTCTCCGTCTCCTTCCCCTGCTGCTCCCAATATCATTTCGGCAAATTCACCATTCCTCTGCCAGACTAGTGCACGCCCAGCTGAACGGTAATGGTATTTCTGCTTCCCATTCACTGCATTTAAAGTGAACAGAATTACGGTTCATCTCCAGGCCCTCAGTCCTACCCACACCCTATCACACTGCTTGCACTAGGCAAGCTGAAGCTTCCCTTTTCCTCTTCTTCTCTTAATATTGATTTTCTTTTGCAAAACAGGCTGGCAGGCACAGTCCAGATACTGAACTCCAGACAAAAGCCAACGGCACTAATTCCACTGCAATGTAAACACACTCTACTGTATCGTGCCACTGCTAAGGACAGAGGTGATGTCTGCTCCTTAGAGACATACATATCATTCAGCTAGTAAGGACACCACAAATTTTGGCAAGTGTTGGTTTGATCCAGTGGATCAGGCTCTAACTCCATCGTTAAACTCCAAACCACGATCTCTTGTAGCACAGGATTCAGGCACATACTTGTTGAAGTTTATGGATTTTTTTACACATTTAGCTTTAATTCTCTGGTCCTGTCACCTTGTATTTTGCAAGTACTGTCCATTTTCCAGCTTTAGCTTCAATTTGGTGTAACAGAATCTTTGGGAAATACAAAGACTCAGCTGGAGACTCATTTTTCAGAGGCTCAGGACTTGACCTTGTTCTCAGCTTTACACAGGCAGAGCTTCACTGATTGCAGCGCAATTGTTCTGGTTTAGGATGTTACTGGAGTTGAGGCATTTTGAATCCTGATCTGAAGGTTCCTGCTTTGGGCCCATTTTGACTGATGTATTTTGCACATGGCGCAGTATGAAAGGACATTTTAAAGAACAATAGTTTCTTTAAAAATTAGTAAGAATTATTACCTATTGCCAACGGGCTATACAGAACTGCTTTTTTTCAAGCAGCAATGTGATCATGCATCTACTATATGTGTGCATAAATGCACATACTTGAGTATCAGTCAGATGAGAGGTAGAAGATCTAGGTTTCTCTTTGAAGTGTCACTTCATAAAACAACACCAAGCTATGGCCACCTCTCAGCCTTATGCGTCTGAACAACCTGCTGTCAAATCACTTGCTCTGTTCAAATGCTTGTGCATGGGTTTTGTACATTTCTCTGCACGGCAAGCACAACTCCTTGCCCGCGCAGACAGGATGGCCACGGAGAGGCCCCTTGACATGTCTAGCTGTGGCTGGGTGAGTATGAGATCCCATGAGGTGTCACCTGCCTACTGGGAAGCACAGAGCATTTGTATTTCCTTTGTGAATAGGAGGAAACCAGCAAAAATGGCTCCTCAAGGTGAAACGCCTATTCATTTAGGTTCGTGTCTACTAAGTGCTGTTTACAGAGGCTGCAATCATAGATCAATAAACGAAAAAAAACCATGGGACTTTGTGAACCTTTATCTGCCTATACTACATTTTCATTTAGTGCTCTTGCTCAAATTGTTAGGAAAATATTGAAATGGATCCTCCGTACAGATCTGCTTTTACTTTTTCTTTGTGCTTTCAGCCCAGCATTTAAACATGGTTTGCTCTGTTCAATTAAAATGCATATTCTCTTGAGAACAAACAGATGATCGGTTTCAGAAATCCAGAGTTACAATTATCCTTCAACAGCACCCAGTAAAATGAAAAATAAAGAAAAAACATTTTAATAACATGTATAAAATGCACAGGGTTCATTAAATATGATTTAAAGTTGCCTAGTTTTTTTGTAAACTCTTTAAAGCTCCTACTACTCCAAACTCACAGAAGTGTAATGGAATTCCCGATCTATTGAATTTTGTAGGATGGCTGTAGTTGGTTCCATTATATATAAATAGGATGCAGCCAATTTACAATCTCCGATATATACTGTTATCTCAAAATGCCCTGTGAGGCAATTGTGTAAAGTACTTTATCAGGGATTGTTGTTGGTAATATTGCAAGATTTCATGATGTAAAAAATATATCAATGTCATTTAAATTGAACAAAATGGTTCCGTTTTTTTTCCTGTAGAGCATTTTTAACCATCTTCTCAACAAATTTATTCAATAAATACTGTATGAAAGAAACATTTTGCACTTTGTCCCACAGATACAATTTGCCAACCTGATTGATTTCTTTCTCTACAACTAATCTGATTTCTTTAGGCTATATATCTTCTCTTTTATTAAAGATGATGCAATCTTAGCTTTTTATCATACACACATCCACCATACTAAAAAGAGAGAAGGTTCTGTGAACTAGCCTTGCAACCAAGTAGAAAAACATGACACAAATCTCATAAAACTGATCCCAAAAGATAAATGGCACAATGAGACCAAAGTTACACAAATTCAGAAACTTATCCATGCAGAGTAATACAGGCCAGTGGATTTTTCTTCTCATGACAGATATAGAAAACAAGTAACTTCATCATATCTATAGAAGCTTGTAAAACAAGCTCACATTAATGTTGCATTCGACTCCCCCAAATCTTGTTTCTGAACTGCGAGAACTCAGAAGCAGAAGGACATTTTTTGTAGCCTTTCCCTGTTCTACTTCTTGCAGAATCTCACTGCTATATTTTGAGTCCTGGTAAGGCAACAACCTCAAACTCATCTCCCTGTTCTTTTACTAATTGCTCTTATGTCTTTGGGCAAACCCATAGTCCTTCCCTGACTCAGCATTTGCAGTTATCTGCCTTGGCTGTGGACAATTTTGGAGTCTCTTTCCTATTCAAGAAGCCAGAAGCTTACTACCACTGTAATACAAAGAACAATAATTGTTTTCAAATGTTGCAATACTATTCTCATAGCACTGATGTGTTTTGTGTTTGTCGCTTCTCCTATAGTGCAAAATCAAATTAATACAGTTTGCACGCTTTGGGATCTGCTCATCACATAGTTCCCCTGGGGACGAACTTCTTATCACTATCTGTGTGCTCAGTTAAGGTCTAGTTTTCACTGGGCAAAGCCATACTCAGCCAGTCCCAGGACAATCAAGGGTGTGTTACCGCCAGGATTTTAAGCTCAACAGTAGGTGTCTATCCAGTGCCTTGGAGAGCCCTTCTATCATTTGAAATCACAGAATAAAGTTCTGCCCACACGCAGATCCATCTCAGGCCACATGCTTCTTTAACAAAAGGATAAAAGATGGCTTTTGCAAGCTGCCTGGAAAGTTAACAGCTCTAGACTCTGGCAGGTCAAGGCAGGAATGGATTCCAGCAGAGAACCACAGCCCATGTCCTGCCAGCAGAGCTGCTCAGCTTGAGGGCGCGCCAGCTGGAACACCTCCATTCCATCTTCGTGGGGATGTGCAAGTTTCAAGGAACACAGCCTCATGCCCAGACCCCTCCTTGAGTTTTTAAGGCCAGCAGCAAACAAACAAGCAGGAACCCAACTCAGCTCATTCATTTTAATTTGCAAATTGAATTAATTGAAGTTGGAAGGAGGACAAGCAGGCTGTGACTACACTGTATTATCAAAGGCAGAACCCCTCTTTATAGCAAAATCAATCTTTGAAGCCCAAATACTAGTCAACAGACAGATAGCCAAATCCTTCAAACACAGAGGAAATGAAGCTAAGCTTACAGCTGAGCCACAATACCACATGGTCCAAAAAGACTAGTACTGGGTAGTATCAAATCACTGATTCCAGACCTCAGGGGGTAAAACCCCTAATCTCAGTGAATATACTTTTGGGGAGTTTCAGGCTCCATTCTCTAACTTGCAATTACATGACAGCTTTGTATTCGAAAGCGACTTCAAAGAAAGAGTAAGAAAGACAAGGTTGTTTTGGTGCTAGGGCTTGTCCCTTTAGGAGTTAACAAGAATGTGAGGAGCTGAGCACAAAGGCAGTTGGGACAAGGGCACCATGCAATGGCATGGCCATTCCCTCACCGAATCAGCGAGGGGGATGAAGGTTATCACCATACCCTCACTACACACAGCAAATCTGCCTGTGCAGCAGCACCTGCCATTGATATCAATCTTTGCACTGCTCCAGCTAATGGCATCATTTCTAAGGAGGCAGGATCAGATACATGGTTTCCTGTTCAAGCGGCAACAGGGTAATTAATTTTGCCTGTCTGTAAAGAATGTATATAAACTTAAAGCCACTAAACCGGCAAGCTTTTAAAATAAGGTACCAAAATGAAGCCCACCTTTCCCTTTATTTACCCATACCTCACACATCACCTAACCAAGCAGGCCATCTAAATTATTTACAGTGAGCCAAAGAGCCCATTTCTGGAAGATGCAGAGCCCTTGAAGCAAAAAACCAAGACACTCAACTCTCTTGTAGAATGGGAGCTTTGTGTGAAGATGTAGAGTCCTCACATGATGCTAACTTTTCATGCTCTGAGCAACACACAAACGAGCAGGAAATCAGCTAATTAGGCACGTTTCTGTAATCACTTATTTTACGAATTGGAGAGGGAGGAGTTTAGCACTTCTGTAACATAATAACGTAGAAGCAAAATCGTACACAGAAGCAAAATTAGCAATGGACTGCCTACAGAAATTGTTATTTTTGAGTAACAGAAAAAGCAACAATAGAAAAATAATTAACTATCTAGCAGAAGGGAAAACAACAATGCCTCAATATATTCTAAAACTGGGTAACAGTTGGGTATATGGGGGAGAGGGGCCTCCCCTTATATGCCCAACCTGCGGTTGAACCTATGCGAAGCACAATTCCAGCTCTATTTTAGTGACTCTGTTGGCACTTGATAGCTATGAGATCCTCTGTAAATTTGAGGTAGGCCTTGATGCAGAAAAAAGACTTTCTCCAGGACCTGTTGCACCTAAACCAAAGCCCTGAACTCCCCATAGGGCCTGCATCAATGTGGAAAGACACAGAGAGCTGCGTTCTCACTTGCTCTTCTACTCTGAGCACAACAAAAAATAGGAACAGCAAATCATCTAATTAGGCATATTTCTTTAATTGCATATTTTATGAAAACCCAACTGCAGACAAAACCAACGTTGTATTTCCTAGGAAATTAGTCTGTCAGAGAGACCTCAGATCTTAGTTAGCAGCCAGCTTTTGTGCTCTTGCTATTACTGTCATGGTAAGTAATTATAATGTGACATGCATCATACCAATCTTTTAAAAGTAATTAAGAAAAAGTTGCATATCTTAATGATATGTACATACATATCCTTGCAAGTTTTGCTTTGATAACATCTGCTAGTTTTTGGAGGAAGGCCAGCTTTAGAAAGTAAAACAAATCAATCCTAACAACGGGAACATTATTAGCTTCCCAAAAGTTATAAACCCCACGCCCCACTCCAGCAGAGCATTTGTGTGCACAGGTCCTGTAACCACTTTCAGGTCTGTGAGTTGCCAGCTCACAAACTTCATGTTGAACTAGAATTTATGATAATGAAGAAGCCTTAAAAATACAGTTTATTTATAGTGAGCCAGTTTAAGAACCACAGCTCACTGTCCCTGGCAGATTTAGCTGTAGCAGCTGAAGGGGTCACCCCTATTAGCTATGTGCCCTTTCTCCCTGCTGATATTACCCTACTCATAAAGAGGCAGCAGAATCGGTACTGTGTCCTCTCCTCAATCAGTACAGTTCAGACTGGTGCGACTTCAATGGCCATCAATTTTCACATTAGTACTCTGGGTTGCAAACTGCACAAGTTCAGGAGAGAACATCTGGGGGACAAAACTTCTTGGATTGTCTAGGATGAATCACCACAGTGCATGTGAAAAACACCCGGAGTGTCTTCCTGACAACCCGTGTCCCCTTCTGCAGCATTCATGTTACATTGGATTGACTTTTCTCTGGTTTAACTCATTCTCTCTACCCGCACAGTGTTTAGCAATCCTTAGAAGTACTACGAATATGTATAGAGCAGAGATAAAAATCAGCAGGGAAAAAATTTGCCTCCAGAATTCAAGAAGACGATAGGTAACGGAATAGAAAAATCCTGGCTGACAGAACTTTTTTTTTCTTCTCCAAAGAAGTTTTATTTTAAGAGCTGAGGTCAACAGACCTCTTAGTACATATTATTTTATTACATTCTTTGACAAAAATCGACAGCAGTCAAGAACAGCTTGTTCCACAAACCCTGCTCCTCCACGCCCGCCTGCTGTCAGAGTGCTCTTCCCCTTTCCATATCACACTTTTTCACTGCCTTCACCTCACCTGTCTGTATTTCCTTTGTAACCACCTCCTCTATAGAACCTCCACATAGTTTGCTTGGGCATGGCCACTCAATATATTGAACACCAGGCTAGGGGTGCACTTCAGGACTTGGCATCAATGAAATGACTTTACATTCACTAACTAACCCTGAGACAACCTCCCACTGCCCCAAGGTGTGGAAGGACGGGCAGTCAGGCTCTCAGCTCACAGCTCTTGGGCTCTGCAGGCTCTCCTTGGCTCACACGTTTGCTGTTTTTTGACACTTAGCTACTTCTGCTGAGGTTGACTACAATTAAAAAAATCCCTTTGCAGGCAACACACGGGTGTGCCAGGGACTATACGCAAGCAACTCTGGCTCCAGGAGGGACCTTGTCCTCTGTCCCTGCTGCTATGCCTGGGGGTCATAGCCTCATGGAGTGACTCTGGCCAGGATCTTGCAGCGTCACTGCCGAGACCTGAACTGGGGGAGCACCTACACGGTGCCACGGCTCCCATCGCACCTTCGCTCCCGAGGTGGGAGCGTGGCAAAACACAGAGCAACGAGGCAGGAGAGAGAAGGATACCAAGAGAAAAGGGCTTGTGCTACCCAGCACACAGCACAGGCAGAATGACAGCTATTGTGAGACTTCTCAATGGCTCATTTGGCATTATTCCCAGAGCTGTTTTTGAATTTAATACCCGCTTCTGAGTATCTAATAGAAAATGAAGGCAACAACATGAGGCTGGAGGTAGGAAAAAGAGAGACAACAGCACCAGTTCAAGGGAGCACTAAATTCAGCAATTTCCAAACTTCATTATTTAAAAAAAAATCCACCAAAACAGCCAGCATTTTCAAAATGAGGAATGAATTTTTCCTCATGGCATGGAAATGGCCATAATATTTGGTAAATACTTCTTTTATTTAATAATTTAAAACAAAAAGTAATGAAAAAAAAGCTGACACCTTCAAAATGAAGTAGTTACAATATTTTGTCACATTACTGATGACAGGTGACTACTGTAACACAGAAGTGCTTTTAAGAGAACTGAATAAGGAAATCTCTGTTCAGAGTTTCAGGCTGGTGTTGCTCAACCTGTCTCCTCTTCTTTGTCCTTATAATATTGATGGGAATTTTATTTTTGATTTCGATAGAGGTGTTGGGATCTTAAGGAGTCTGAAGAGAGATTTAAGACTGGGAATTTGCCTTTCAGGAGGGATATATTTACAGATGAAGTAAAATGTAAAGGAATACTTTTAAGGTACTATCATAGTATAAAAGGCTCACGGTCCTAATGACCACTATGGCAAAACAGAACCTTTAATTTCCCACCAAAGATTGCCTTGCTTTAGGGAGATGGTCTAATGCACGGCAGTATCCTTTACTCTTATGAACATAGGCTGGTTTTAGAGCAGTTTTCAGCTGATTGAGGAGTTATGTAATTGCACCAATTACATCCAATTACATAATTAGAGTAAATAAGTAATAATATAATTAGGTGCTGTAATTATGTAGTTATGACAGGTAGCACTAATGCTGATAAAATCCATTATGAAACTTGCTAAGAACTGTGGACAGGGCACGCGAGAGCAAAACTTTTAGGGCTTCGTTTGCTAAAGTCTTTCATTCATCCAATGGGCAAAATAATTAATTTCATTACTATGCCAATAGCCTTTTATATTTGCAAATGAATGGAGGCACAAATCATAGGCTAGTTCATATCTCTGTTTTACTGCAAAAAATTCAGCAACTAATCATCTACACTTGTTGTTTCCATTTGTCTACTTACAACTACTAAAGCTTAGGTAAAATCTATGTGTACAAATTGCACCTCTGAAATGAGAAGTCTGAAAATTTGGACATTAACCTTCACTGTTGCAGTTATTGCAGTAAACTGTCTCCTCTGACAAATGAACACAAGGAACATCCAAAAATTGCTGTATCGATGTAATACTAGTTACGTGCATCTCTCTGGGTTTGCTAAGGATGGTATGTCTGGTCAAATCGGTCAGGTAAGGTGGTTCTTTTTGTAGGAATAAAAATTCAATAGGGGAATCATGCATGCAGGTTCTCAGTGCAAATACGAGGCATGTAGCCAGCTTTTCAAAGTTTCTGTCTTTTTGAATATTGTATAATACCTGTCTGACTTTATAAAAGAGGCCTGGATAATGAACAAATAACAAAACCTACTGCCCTGATTTAATATTCATTAATATTTCACCCAATAACTGATACAAGATAGTGTGCAAGAAGAATGGGCATCACTGGAAAATCTGAAGTGCTTTATTCCCACCAACATCTCTATAAAGTAGTTGTCTGAAAAGCTAGAGGTGTAGAAGCTCTGTGTTGTTTTACTATACATTTTATGCTTGATGTTTTTTTCTAAAAAGAAAAAGAAAAAATAATATCTTGCTTTATGAAAGCTGGATAGCTACTGATTACTTCTGTCACTCCTCAGCATAGTATTCTAAACCCTAAAGCAAATACAGAGCTGCTGGGAAAACCAAAATTCCAGGGAACATGAGGAGTTTGCAGCTGATGTCCACAGTCCAGAGGACAAAAGCAAAAGAAGTTCTGTGTCTCAAGGTCTTTTGAGGCCAGAGACATGCAAGATAATGGGAATGCCTTGAAACATACCACCCCTGAAACAGAAAGGAAAGTGAACTTGGAAACTTGCAAAAATACTGCCTGTAAGTGATGGGTGTGTACAACATCACCCCCAAGTTTCTTTCTCCTTCCTGAACTGGAAAACTAGTAAAGTGAAATTAGATGAACAAATAATTCCCATCCCTTTTGGCACCCAGCCTTTCAAATCCTAATTCCAAACCAAGAAAACCACAGTACCCCTGTTTATTTCCAGTTGTGCTATCAGCAAGCCTTCAAACCAGCTGCTTCACTGTTTCCTGGACAAATGATACATACTAAAGACTTAGTGTCATATGTAGACAGTAGTATTTGTGGGTCTTGATGGGTCTGGGCAAAGGAGAAAAAAGACCATCAGAAATTGCAGATGTTTTCCTTGGTCTTTATTTAATAGTAATAATCATTCTAACGTTACTTTTGCAATACTTTGCAAGACAGTAGTAGACAAGTATAAAGAAAGGTAGTGAGGATGATATTTGGAGCTAAACTTCACGTTCCATTAAAAGCGACTGCAGCATACTCCAAAATTTTGACCTATGTGTATTTAAGGATGGAACTGATCTTTGAAGATTGGATTTGGGAAGAAATTCTCTATAAGTAATCTTGCTGTGAAAACAGAGAATTTGGATTTGATCCATTAAAGCTACAGAAGCAGCCATAAAAGGTGTACCTAATTAGAATAAAAACTAGTAAACAGAGATTTTCCAGAAGCACGATTCATGGACTTTTTTTCAACCATATTCTGTATCACCTGAAATATAAAATCTCATTCCACCTTCTCCCCTTCAAAGAGGCCCTGAGACTGCCCTGTTCTTCCAGTCACTCTATTTTTATGAATATTTGTTGCATTCCCATACATCCCCAGCGAGCGTCATTCAGCAACAAGTCAGTTCCACTAGCAAGCCCCAGTTCCCTTGTGGAAGTTTAATTCGAAGTCTGCCTCTCTTGTGCTAGGTCCTAACCAGAACTCAGTCTCTTACCAGGGACTCAGTCACCTCTCCCAGCATGAGAATGTTTGCTCAGCTTTCAGTCCATCACAAAGTCTGAATCAGCTTTTCTCTCTGTCTTCAGGACAAAACCTGTACCTAGGCTTAATTTCTGGATGGAATGTAGTACATCTCACATGCTTGTCATGTAATTTCATTACTATCATGCTGAGTTTGAAACACACCACACAGTACATCAGCTCATACAGCTGACAGCAGCACCTCTGAAGACTTTCCTTTTGACTCTTCCTTTGGTCCTAAGCAAAGCTGTATCACTAAATCTCTTCTTCAAGTCGAATATCATACTTCAAGAATATGCCACTCTTCCCAGTTAGATTATTCTCTTTCATTTCTTAATATTCCTTATACCATGTGGTAAACAGTAATCCCTGTGGCTCCAAGAGAAAAAGAGTCCTTTTTTGTTCACTTAAGCAGTTCCACTTGCTTCTGCTACACAGCACTAGTATTTCTGCAGCACATCTTGCCTAGATTTTGTACTGGGGAATTTAAACTACACAAAGATACAATTACTAATCCCATACCAGCCATTCACAGTTTGTCCAAACATTTGTTTCTCTTCCTACCCCCTCCTTGCCCTCCCTTCTCTCTTCTATACCATGTAAGCTTTATGTTTCTAGGTCCATATATACCTCTCCCCACCACCCAGAACAACCATTAACTTTATATATACCCATGGAAAAAACAATCCCAAAACGACAATCCCAAAATCTAGACTACTACTAACCACTTAAACCACCAGCATTCTGCCACAGAGGAACAGAAGCTTTGAGAAACCAGTTCAGTGCTCCAGGTCATGTGTTTTGGTGCTTTTCTGTTAATATTTCAGGTATTCAAACAGGAGTTCCCACCATTAATGCAAATGTAAAATACATTAGTGAATTACATCAGAAAAGTCAAACCACTGCTGCCACACGATGAATACACTTACTATGAATATTAATGCATCCCTTTCAATTAAACATTAATACTTAACATACATACTCGCAAAGTTTAAAATCATACAAAAATTGCAGGTAGAGGAAGAAGAGTACAGAAGGAAGAGGCAAATGAGACAAGCCCTAGAGTCTGGAGATGCTATTGATTCCACAAATTAAAGTGCATTTCTGAGATAAGCTAAAATATTTTCATGTGTAAGAGGACAACTTGCTACTATGAATAATTTCTTATAATGGAACAGAGGATACAAGCATTTGTTTTAGTTTTTCTACTTCACCTATCATACTGCAGAAGTGCAGATCCATTACTGCCTAACAGGATAAATGCCCTGAGATGGGCAATGAGACGGGCGGTTCAAAACTTCGATGGACAAAGGCTGTTCCTCTTTATCTAAGCACTGAATTCCTATCACCTGACACAGCACCTTCCTGTGTAGTGGTAATAGCAGTTACAAAAGCTCCATTTCATCGCAGCATTCAAGCATGCACTTCTGTCTAAACACAAGTCATTCTACTTATGCGAGTTCTTCAAGGTAAGCCTTGCAGCATAAGCCTGTGCAGTGGCTGGGAGTAGTTTTCTCTAATTTTAGCCAGCTCCAAATTAGGCATCTTGTCTAAACGAATCA
>WEIS01044132.1:1153-22079 GCA_013389965.1 Todus mexicanus
GTTAAGATGAGTCCACTCTGTTTCTTTCCAACAAAAGGTGCCTTGGCAGACAGACAAGATCCTTGAACAGAACTGGATGCTGTAGGACTTTAAGTGGGTTCCAGTGGTGGAATTGAATACAGTGTGTATGTGGCGTGTGTATTGTCTATTTATTAGCTACTTGAATGCTATTAGAAGATGGGAAAAATGTTTGTAGATCATATACACTTTTTTAAAGATAGAGAAAAGAAATTCTGGAAAGTGTTATCAATGCTTTTAAAGATGTTAACTTTCCTTAGCTTTTTTTCCGGGATGCTTCTCAGCATGTAGCAAATTTGCCTGGCAGTTATTAAACTATTAAAAAAATTCTGTCTGCTGTTTCACTAAACAAAAAAATTCACATCCATTACACAATAGTGGTCACATTTTGCAAGTGCTGTAAAAATATTTTCTGGCATTCTAGGTTGTGTTGCGTGCTTTCTTAGTTTCATGTAAAACGACTTTGTTCATACTCTCAGGAATGATATTGGTAATGATTTTTAACATATTACAGAGTTAGGCCTACCTCAGTGTCACCTGACTAACCACTCCTTTTTTTGTCAGCATTAGAAATACTCTACAACATGGTTGGCTGAAGAGCTACATGTAGAGAAGTCTTTGGTTGCTTTTTTCTGGCTTTGTAAGAAGACTGGAAAACCTAGTCAGTGAAAAGAGGCTAAGATGATCCAGCTCTTCTCAGGCTATTTACAACGGACTCAGAATAAACAACTACTTGAACATAATCATCCTTTTATTCAGAAGCTAGGATAGTGCTTTTTGTTAGCTTGTCTAATCTATTGCATTTCCAGGCCATCTGTCAACACAGTTACAGTTATCCCTTCAGCTGCTCCTACTTATAAGATGTTGAGAGAGAAATCAGGAGCCAGGCAGAGAATATATGGACTATCGTGACACTTTTTCTGTTGCATTCAGTGCAAAGGTTGCTTGGAAAAAAAAGTATGTTGCTCTTAGGAATACCACTTGGTAGTGACAAATGTGCACGTATTTTGACATTCAAACCAAGGGATCGTCTCCTGAGGTTTCTGCTTAGCTCCTAGTCTGTATGACCAGTATTTTAAAAATACTGGAGGCAATATCCAGGATTTTTTTTTGCTATTTATAATTCCCATTGTTGCAACTCTTTGGAGATGATTAGATTGGACGACTTCAGTGGTATGATAGCTATTGATATAAATAACTTTACAGAAGATTTCCTTATGGCTTCAGAACAGATTAGCCAGTAAGGAAAACATTTCTGAAAGAGTTTAGCTCCCTAGCTATTTTCTGAAAAACCATACTAAGGACTGATAGAAGAGCTAAATATCTTTAAAAGCTGTTAATTAAAAAAAAAAATAATCAAATACCTAGGTCCCATTTTCAGGAGTCTCAAACTCAGTTTCTTAGAACATTTCTGAATATTGTGCTTTCTGAGAAGTTTAGTGAAAATAGCAGAAATGCTCACCTAGATGAAAGCCAAAATAAACTGTATGTATTCATCAGTGATCAGAAACAAATAATATAGTACAGTGAATAGCTAGGAAAATCTGGTTAAGGGACAAATAATTGTCTAAAACTCTCCACTTACTTGAAGCATATCTAAAGGTCTGCTGTTGAAAAAGGTCTTTCCTGTGAGGCTTCCAGTGTTTCCTGGTTTCAGCCAGGAAAGGAATAGTGGAAGAAGTGCCTCTCACTCTATTTCGGTACTTCTGCTTCTGATCCCTGAAGAAGGGAAGCAGAGGCACGGTGTGTGCTCGAAAATAAATTAACAAACTTCTTAGTGCTCTTTCATGTGGGTCTATTTTATTCTGTGTTTTGGCTGCAATTTTAAACCTTGTTTTTTGTGAACTAATGCTGAGGAATTGTTTCGCTCTTCCTTAGGAAGATCAAAGATTTCACGCAATCCAGAGGTCTGAATAACCAACAGGTAAACCTGTTTGTCAATCCTTTCCTTTCTAAATCTGAGTTCATGCAGCCAAATGCTCAAACTTCCTGTGCCTGTGCATTTGTGTACAAGTACAATTTGGATAACCTCCTTAGATTACCTGTGAAAGCTGGGATTCTTAGATCTGATGACTTTACCCTAGCAGAATGAAGAGCTAAGCATTATTCCAATACAAAACGTTTGCCACACTGTAACCTACTGTTTACTACATGGAAACACAGATGTTCTTCAGCTCAGTAGTGCTCCACACACCTCACAACCTTCCTTTCTGAGTGACAGCCCTGCTTTTCTTACAGAATACTTTACAAGTGTTTCAGAGCCATCTAAAACCGAAAAGCTCTAGAGAATGAGCTAATTCCTTGGCCAAGGAAATATGAATATACTTGAAATTTAGTACAACCTCTGAGACTTGAAGTCACCTAATGTTAATCAGTCAGCAAGGCTCTGCAGAGCGGGAACAAGGTTGGCACTGTGTACTCCCTGGTGCCAAGGGAGCACAATCCTTGCCTGTCATGGTGAAATTAGTGTGTCACTCAAGGTAAATGAATTGCAATGAACCTTTCTGAAAAAAAAGAAAAAAAAAAGAAAAAAAAAAGAAGTTATTCTTACTCACCTGCATAATGAAAATGTAGAGGATTAATTATAGTGAAATATGTGTATTGTCATGCTGAATTAGATCAGTGGTATGTTACCGTAGATGGTGGTGACGAGTAGCATATGCTTCTGAAAACTGTAGGAAATGCAATTGTAAGATCACATGCAATAATCTATTCATAAGGGAATGTTTCCACTTGGCCAGTGGATTATGTTCCCAGTCAAGCATGAGTCATATTTGACTGGGATTTCTCCACTGGAAATAAAGGAGGTATTATTAAAAAAAAAACCCCACAAACACAACCAAACAACAACAACAAACTATCTGAAGATACTACTGAGGAGTTTTGTTGCTTCCTCTGGTATTTTTTGAGTATCAGCGAGCTGGTAAGTTGAGACATTACCAAGACAGATCTTTGCTGCAGAAAACGCCCCCGGGAAGCCGCCACCTAGCAGAGCGCTGCTGCTGCCTCTTTCCTGTGCTCCTGCTGCTCCCTGCTGTGAGGGAGAGGTCATTGTAGAAATCCATCATTCGTTAGCCGCTTAGGAAACTCTTTTTCCCGTGTTTGCTCTAGATTGACTGTGATAATGGCAGGAAAAAAAAATATGCACTTGCTCTCATCTCTGTCCTTGTAACTGTGAGATTTTTGGTTTTAGGCTTCTATATGAGATTTCATACAGACTTATTTTTAGAGACTTGTTTTGTGAAACTGTCTAAGTTCATAAAAAGATAACAATCACCAAACCTACTTTTCGAAGAACAAATCTAAAGTTAACTAATCTCTGCTCTCCTGCTTGATCCCAATTTACTGCTTCCAAAAAATCATCACTTTTACAATATATATGATTCTACATGGGGTAATGCCCTATAGAAGGAAGGCAATGTATGTGTTCAAATTAAGTCAATTTTCAACAATAAAAGCTAATCAGAAGCAAAATATAGTAGAAGAAAGAATAAAAAGTTAGCACTATTTCCCACTCTAGCTACAACAAAAAATTTCTCACTTTCATGTCCTGACCTGCCACAAGATACTTCCAAATTTGATAGACTAAGTTGATTATATTGAGTCTAAGATTCAGAAGAAAGTATTTTTGTAACTTGTTCATGATCAGAGACACCTTTCTAATTTTTTTAAAAAGAAAAAAAAATACAACAAATAAATACGTCATGGTCCATCTGTATGAAAAAAAACCCCGAACAAACCAGCTTTGAGAAGATGCTTGAATTGCAAATAGGCACCTTTGCTAATGCATTCATAGTGCCGCCAGGCTTGAATTGCAGATGGCCACTGTTTTAAAGCTTATCAAGTTACTGTTTCGTTCCACTAACAGATGGTGAAGTAGCAAAAGGCAGGTCTCACTTTTCAGGGATCTGTCCTCCTTCTGGACTGTCACAGGTTAAGTGAATGAAGGTCATCCTATGGAAACATGGCAGATGTTTTATGCTTCAGTATCCTGGGGTAACTCTGCTGGCCCTGATAATTTGGAGAGAAATCACAAGCGATTTGTGGTAAAAGTCCAGTGTGCTGGTTTTGGACGGTCTGGGAAGATTGTCCCTCATCTGAACTACCACCATTTCTTCAAAAACTGGCCCCTGTAGCAGAACACCTTTTGGCTTAGAAAGATGGCTTTGAAGGATAAATTGCTTTTTGCTTTGTCATGTGTATCTTAAACTGCATATACCCCTCTAGAAGGTTTTAGTCCTATCACTTCAAATGATAGTGAGCAACAGATTTCACCAAAGCACTTGTAATATACCTGTCTGATGTGTCCTTTTCTTGCTTCCAGTAGGCAATTCAACTGTAAATTAGCGAGAAAATTAATTGATGTCAGAGTCCCTTGTCGTGTCTTTTCTATGAGCCCTCTGTGTTGTGGTGTGTAGGCTTGATTTTTCAGTCTTTTTCTAGGAGACCTTGCTAAAGCATTAATAAGATATCACAAACACTGCAGCAGCTTCTGGACCTCGACATTTGCATCGGCTCCCAACACACTTAAGATGAGGTTTCTCTGTATCAGTTTACATTCTAAATTGTCATGTAATTTAGTCCACAAAGAAATGTGCAATGAAACTTATAAAAGCCAAATGAAAGCTCTTAGGCTTTTGTGATGGACTAAAATAACCATATAGGCATAGCGGTGGCTTTGTGGAACAGTGCCACTCTGGAGGGCCCACGGGGGGGATGAAAAAACAAGGCTAGGAAGGAGTCCCATTACTAAGATTTCCACAGTGTGTATGAAAACTGCATCACCAGTGTGGAGAAATTTCTGTTTGTAGTTCTCCACACTGCTGTGATCAAACAAGTATGGACAAGGTAGGATTAGTGGCCTGCTGTCCTTTGAGACAATATTTACCTTCATGCCTACAGCGGTGCACCTGTGCTTGAGGACATCAATTTTACTCAGCCTTTATATGTCCTTGGAATAGCTGGGGAAATATTTTTTTCTAAAATCATGTCCATTATGGACCTTCTCCCTAATGCCAAGGGTCTTCAGCTCTAGGTGCAAATATTCAGGCCATAGCTGAGCAACTTCATCATTTACCTTTCTAGCTATGGCAAATTGTCATCCTATGGGAAAACTGCAAGCAGAAACCAGTTTGCTTGTTTGCTGTAGAGAAACTGAGACAGGAATTATCACTTGAGCTGCTAAGCCTGGTTTTAAGGTTGTTGCTGTGAGGGAAACCTAGAAGCAGAGCTAATAAATGCAAGAATCTTTCCTTTAGCGCTTGTCTTTCTTGCAGATCTGCAGCTGATATGTGACCACTACCTCTTTGTGTACATTACCTTGCATAACAGAACAGCTGAATACAAATGTATTTTTCATAGCTTCCTCTCCTTTTCATGCTCCAATCTTCCCTCACTTGAAGATGGCATGTCCCTCTTGAGCAAGAATCAAAAAGTCATAGTAAAACACAACAGCCCAGGAAGCTGACAACATGTTTCAGAAGCAGCTGAAAATGAAGAACCTTTCAAACATGTTGTTCTCAAACTGCTTGTGTTAAATCTGTTCTGTATTTGTTCTGTAATTGCCTACACAAATGTAGTGAGAATTAACTTTGCCATGTGTTACTCTAAGACAAACACCCCTCTGTGGATGTAAATAGTTTACAACATGTGTAGCTCTCCACGTGTATTTGAAATACTGATCTTTAGATGCCAGTACATACAGTCAACTATTTAAGTACTGTACTCCTTACTACAGTTTAACACCTTTTCAAACTCAGTTGTGAATTAATTTCATTCTTTCTTGGCCATTTCCCCCCCTGTTTTCTGTTTAAGAGAGTATATTAGGTTATTATACCTATAAATCTTCCAGAAATCATGCAGTTTATGAAAGCTCTTCACATAATTAGAAAAGAGTTGAAAATGAAATGGATTCAATGTCAGTTATCCAGCATTCAGATGTGTCCAAGTGCTTTAGGCTCTAATGAGGTAATGGATCATCTGCAACTCTTTTTGAAAAATTTTAGTGTACCTTTTAATTTCAAGCTTATGATACTGGTCTTGGAACATCTTTTGATTACAATACAACTTCAAGTTATCTGCTGCCCTACTTTGATTCCCATGGCTGAATCTTTCAGGAATTCTCTTGGTTAAAACAACAACAACAAAAGGACTTCGATACATGACTAAATGCTTTAAGGTATGGGAGAATGGCACTTATGTCCTTGCATAAATGGGCAATGACAGCAGTAGATAGGAAGACAAGACTTCAGGATGAGTTATTGGAAATCTCTAGATGCGTTCTTCTTTTTGTGTTTGGTTAATGAATTGCTGGGAGTGGAATTCTAGGTGGAGTCTTTTTCAAGGTATTTCTAGAAGTGAGTAGCTATGGGGCTTATACAAACAGCATAGAATGCTCTTGATTAGGTGCTTTAATGAGAGTTGTTACATACCAGGCTCTTCTCAAAATGTGGCCCTAAGTCACTCCAGTTCCGACAGAAGATTAAATCAATGAGGTGAATAGAGACACCATTCATTCTGGTAATGAAATAACACTCTGTATGTGGGCAATCTGAACAGGGGTAACTTAATATGAATTTTATAAAATAAATGCAATAAAGAGTTGGTAGTTTTTGTCACAGGATGGAGACCTGGTAGACCACTATGACCTCTCTGGAAATTAGAAAGTAGGTAGAGAGTGGTTCCTGTGAATGTTCTACCGTTTATGCTCAAGCATTACCTTGGCATTCACTTACTTTGTCTTAATGATCCAAATACATAAATGACAGAAAATAACTGGAGTCACATGTCTGATAAAGTACCCCTGTGACCTTGCTCATACCCTGAAGTCTCAGTTTCATGTGGTGTCAGCGAAGGCTTTGTCATGATTTGTCATTTGTGCAGCTGCCAGATGCTCACAAATTTGTCGACTATGAAAAGTGACAACAAAAGCATTGTGGGAATTTATTAAAAAGTCTTGATTTGTTGATCTTGATTTTATAATATGTAATCTTGACTATTTTTGTATGTGGATATTTAGAAGCTCAGTAAAAAGTGAGGATGCCCAAAAGTAATTATTGCAAGGGCTAACGCATTCCTAAGCACCATGTAAAAACCTGAGTGACAAAGTTGAATTCCCAAATATAAACACAGTGTGCAAGGCTTAGTTATTATGTTTATTAAAAAAACATAGTAAACTGATATTCACTTCTATAGATGTCTGTGTAATAACTTCAATGCCTCAGTAACCTAATGCTTGGAAGAGAACAATATCTCAGCAGTACCTCCATAATTAAGCCTTCTGTTCCCAGTGTCAGGCTGCCTTCAGAGTGTGCTGTCGTGAAGCTAGACTCGTTTTTGTGATACCTGATATTGTTGTTTCAATGCAAACGGCAACTTCACATTCAGCTGGAGCAGTGCAAACGATAATATTATGGCATGACAATGTTATTCTTTCAAGGGATGGTTTGTATCTCTAACAAGGAAGGTTTTTATGAGATTTGTATTGGCCTGATTTACAGAAAGCATACCCATTTAGTGGTTCACTTTGACATAACTTTTCTATTTCGCATTACTGACTAGTGCATAGGAACAGTTGTTTAATTTTTTTCCTTTGCTCTGTTTTTCTTGCTTTTATCTTTAAAAGCCTCTGAAGAATTTCAGTGTACAATGTGGTTTGAAATAGAAAGATATTAATTTTGAATAGGCATTTTGTTTTAGTAAGTGTCCATTTCAGGACTCTTGCATATTTATTGGTGTGAATGGCACAGCTTCAAAGGATAAAGATAAATACTTCATTCTTAGTGCTGAAAACAACCTACTGTCAGCAGAAAAGCTTTTTGAACTGGTTGGAGCCTAGATCTGAGAAGTTATTAATTTCTGACATGTCTTAGGCTCTCTTTTCTTTTTAGCTTGCTTTACTGAACATCATTTACTACAGCCAAAATAAATGGCACCATTTTGTCCACAGTGGGTGGCTTGGGGCTGGGGACCATCAGCACCAGGTACTCTGCTCTCTGTGCCAGAGTTACAGCCTTGAGCAGAGTCACACTCAGGCACCCAGAGAGGTAACCTGCCTTTCAGCCATGTCAGTATCTTCTGTTTGTGGTTATTTGAAAATCATTGAAATCTGATATAGGGGCCCAAGATCTAATTTATGAGCTTCAGAACTTCAGCCTGGAAATTTTAACTTAACCTTTTTCAATAGTGGGAACGCCCATCTGCACAACAACATGAAACCAAACCTTACTGAAACAATCTTGCTCTGAAAGTGAGCTGGAGACAGATATTTGACATGTCAGGATGCCACCTATTTTATTGAAATGTTTTTTATGTGGTTTTTGAAAATCCTTTCATTTTACCAAGCTTAGGAATGGTATTGTAGTTTGCAGCCTTGCAGAGCATAGCCTTCATTAAATGCATGCTCAAGAAATCAAACAGCACTGGTAAACTAATGGCAGCAAGTTCCCGTGTTTGGAAGACGGATCCATCATTTAGTTCTTTTTTAAACAGCAGAGGAAGATCTGTTTAGGAAAGGCGAGGTGCACTCCAAACTCACTCTAGTGTTAGCAGCAATGTAATTTATAACAATAGAAAGTGATAGAGATAATGAAGAATTACAGGGCCAAAGGGACAAGTTAGCCAGTACTGACTGCAGGTAGGTCAAAGACTTCTGGCTGTGATCTCTTTTATTCCTCTCTTGAAGGCTGCAGCTGCTCTTTCCACTCCTCAGTAGACTGGGGGCTTAAACACTTGAACTCTCTTCCCCCCTCGTCTACTATACTTTTGCCATCAATGCACATCTTATGCTCTTTTGGGGTACCTGAAATCTTCGATAGAGATATTAACAAAATATTTAATTGGAAGTATCTAGGACGGAGTCCTCAATCATATCTTAACTGAGAGTAATAAAAAATGTCTTTAGCTAGAAAACAGATGTTTCAACACAATTCTTTCATAGATATGTTTGAGAGGATTTGTTTTAATTCCTCATTGAAACAAAAACAGATTTGTGAGACCTTGAATGCAATCACAAGATGGATTTGTTCCCTGGCCAGCCATGCATGTCAGCCTTCCACTGACTGCCTTCCACTTCTGCTGCCCCAGCTAAGGTTTCCCTGCCCAGCATGTCCCTCTCTCAGCACCACGGGGTAGGGGCAGTACTGAGGAGCGGAGCTCCGCACACTGCAGGGAAGAGATGGAAGAGAGCTTCTTGTGCTCCTAGTCGAACTCAAGAAGCAACTTTACATCTTTAACTGAGTTTTTAAGGTGATGAAAGAGGGGCAGTAAGGAAAAGGAAAGTGCCAGGAAGGTATCCACCAAAGAAATGGAAGGATGACGGTCCTTTGGAAGATGGTGAAAGAAGTCAGAGTAAATTGAGAGTAGCAGTGCAAATTAACGTTTCTAACATCTGTAAAAAGGATGAGACTGTATCATTCACAATAGAAATAATACAGCACGCTCTTCCCAGGTATGAATCACTGTGTATCACCTCCTAGCTCAGACCCTGCTCTGACCCCTGACATGTTCCACCTCATCAGTCTTTCTGTATGGAGACACTGACACGTGGTCAGTAAAACCCAATGTAAGGCATGGGTGGGTGAAAACAAGCCTTGGGCAGGCATTTGGTTTGACTAGATTTACACTCTTCTCTTCTTCTATGTTCTCCATATGCTTTCTTTCCTGTTCCTTTTTTCCTACATTCTTCCCTCAAGCCACAACAGCTTTTAGTTACAGTGAGAAATGACATATTGTGAAGGTGCTGTGTTTTCCAACTTCTTCCCATACTTGCTCTGAGTTGGGAGCAAAATGTTCCTGGTGTGTTGCCAGCTGAACCTCTTGCCGCACTACAAAGCTGGCTCCCTCCCATGTGTGTGCTCCAGGGATGTACTCCCTCAACAGGGGCTTTTTGTCGACTATTTCCTACATGGCTGGCCTTCTCTTCCTTTCTGGCACAGGACTGAGCAATTATAAATTGAACTATTTAGAGAAATTGTCCTTAAGGAGCAGAGGTAGTAAATCTATTTATCACAACCCTCATCTTTCTGGAAAAAATGGCGAAATCTTTATTACATCGAAAACATGTGAGGCAATAGCAGGTATTTAGCATGGTGTCAGACCTATTTGATGCAACAACATAATTACTGTACTCATTATTTAGGATGGGTTGGGATGAAGTGTCATTTCATTTGCATTTTTTGTCAACTTCAGGATTATGTGGGGATCTAACGATCATCTACTCCTGTTAACCAGGCAAATCCAGAATGTCTTCCTTGTGATATATTAAGAAAAGACTTAAATTTTATTCTGTTGTAACTTCTGGCTTCTTTGCTTAGCAGCTGTTCACATCTTTTATTTTAAGCTCGTAATCTTGTTACTTGACATTTGTTTGTGAAGAACAACAGATGCCATCTATTACGCCGCCTATCTTTAAAAAGTACTTAAGTCTTCTAATGTATTCCTCCAATTACTGCATTTTAAAAGTACAGTGTTTTCTCTTGAGTGCCTTTTGAAGTTGTGCAAATAGTACTGCTTTCAGCATAATTTTGCAAATGTCAAAAAAAAGCATATTATTTGGGGGAAAAAAGGTACAGTAGAAACAGTAAATAAAACAGTGGAAAGCAAGCGCTTTGCTCATGTGAATGCTAAGTTGTAGTTTTAAGTCATAAGGTATTGGCCCAGTTTCTGTCTTTAAAATTAGATTCCTTTTAATATAAAGAGGCAGTAAGATAAAATGTTTTGTGGTGTTTGTCAGTGAAGGGGAAGGCATGGAGCTCAAGGAGAAGTGTTATATAACATGTCCTATAAACACTTATGTATTTATAGTACTTTATTAGTCCATCTTCCTCTTTTTGCTGGGATTGCAAGCCTGGAGATCTATTCCTTATATAGCAGGCAAGCATTGCTTTACCTCTGCTGTGCTGTCAGTGTTCAGGCTCTTCCAGTGTGTCCCGTTCTTGGCTATGAGCTCAGAGAAGACAGTTCAGTATGCAGAAGAGTTGAGGCCCACATCTTCACAGAATTTTCTCTCACAAAAGCAGCTTTGTCTTTGGTGCTCAGACATTTTGGGAACAGCTGAACCACTTATCTTGGAGTAAAGGGACATGCTGACAGTAAACACCTTATCTCTGCTTTTTATTGCGTTTATTTCTTCAGGTGTGTTGTTTCTAGATGTATGATAAGATGATAGAAAATGCAAGTCTGTGAGTAAGCAACTTCAATCTCCTCTTCCAGGCCAGGCTGTTAACAGCCCTGGTGTGTCTGGGCCGGACCTGAAACAAGTTTCCTCTCCCATGACTCCACTCGTGAATTCAGCGTGCAGCAATACAGCTGGTATTTACTGTTGCACATCGAGTCTGTGGTGAGCCAGCAACACTGTCCTAACAAGACCATCATGCCATCTCCTATGGGACCCTAAAAGCTGAACCAGCAGGGGATCCTGGCAGTACCGCCCAAAGCAGAGCAGTCCAGCCCATCATGCTCTGCAACAGCATCAGAGCAGGGTATGTGTCTTCATTGTCGATGCTCCAGTTAATAGCCCTTGTTTCAGCACAAACCCCATAGACATGGAGTGTTTTATGTTAAGAACTGGGCTGCAGACAGTGGTGGCTGAGGTGAAGGAACAATTCCTAGTCTGTCTTCATCTATTCACAGTTGCATTTACTGAAACGTCACAGACAAATGCAGCAAAATCTTCTAGGACTTATGTGTCCAGATCCTTCATCAAGCAACGCCAATATTCTACATATAGCTACTCCTTTTCATTTGAGATTTATTCTCTCAACTTTTAGAGATATCAGCACCCATTACCCTTTCTGGCCTTGTGCTGCGCTGAAAACTCTGCATACTCTGTACTGCCTGTGGCCAGATGCAAATTGTGAGCATATGGTGCTCTCCCTTAATCCTTTCAATTATTCTTTTACAAGCTTCTGACTGCGTGGTTGGACGGTGTCTTCTCACAGCCATGTGTAGGCTCTAGCACAGCTACTTACAGTCACTAGGAAATTTTGTGTGCACAAACCATCTAGTGGTAATTGTTCATTTTGTCTCAGGAAATTAAAAACAGAGGGCACATACATAAAACAAAAGTGTGTGAAGCAAGAGAGTTTTAATTCGTTCACATTTCTGATGTGCCTGTAATTAATTTGCTCTTTAAGAGAGGCAACAGCCCATGAGTGTGCTGAGACTTGAAATTTGGCTATGGGGAAGAGATGGAGGAAGGAGGTGGAGCTGGGTCCTACTCCTATGCCCTTTAACTCCAGGCAGACTGGGCTGCTTCTGGCCTCCTCATCTGTTTCAAAACTTTGAAATGGGACATCCACCTATCTATTGTTTTGTTCTGTTGTTTATTCGTTTCAAAGCATGCAATTCAGTCCTTACAATCCTTTGTGATTGTTGGAATTTGAGAGCTGTGGGCTAGAGGAACTGCCCTTCAATAAGATGTGAAGCGCTGTTAGCACAGGAGTTACCTCCACATCTATAGGTAAGCTATTTACATGTAGACAAACATATATTTTATTAGCTGTTAGGTTGTTAAGGAGTCATCCACTCCAAATAGGAGTAATTGTAGTCAGACACATACCAAGTTATCAAGTTAATTAACAGTGAAAATCGATGTGTTTAAAAACTAAGTTACACTTAAACCAGCTTGTGCCTGTATTTGCAACAACAGTTCCAGCCCTTCTGCTGAAGCACAAGAACTTCCCAGTTTACCCCTCTAAGAAAAGCTTGCAAAGCGAGACGCCTTGTGCCAGCCCTGAGGGACTTTGATTATAGCACAGTGGATAGATGACCATTGGCATTTTGCGTCAGACACAGTCTTTCCAGCATCCCCAATGGGTGTTGTTAACGTCAGCATCGTCCCCCACCAAGGGGCATGGCTTGAAGTTGGAACATTGCCCTCCGGTCCCTGATTATAAAACAAAAACCTGGATAACTAGAACTTCTGTTCTGTAAGCTCCTCAGGTCAAAGGCCCTGCAGAAACCTCAGTTATTGTTCTTGTTTAGTATTATTCTTGGTAGGAGATGTGGGCAAAATCCTTTCAAACAGGAGGTCCTTTTATGGCTATCTTCTGAGCAACTCTAATTGCATTGTATTTTCTCCCTCTTCAAAGATCCCAGAAACATTTCTATTCACTTTTAATGTCTGGTGTGTTTGCTATGTTGATGGTAGTTTACTTGCAAACCATAATTATGGGAAATTCCTACAGCTTGTGATAAAGTGCACAGAACTGGTTACCACAGCAGGTTTTTCCTCATTTTCGAGTGACCCCTGACTCATTCAGAGAAGTTGAGACATTTTTGGGGGAAACAGAGCTCTTTGTCAGTGACTATTTTGTTGCAACAATTTTTTTCACTTACTACAGTAACATTAGAAAATGAAGATCCATTTCTAGGGCTGCTTCTTGGTCCCTTTTTGATTTTTAAATTGTCGCATACTGTTTTTAACTAGTGGAACAATAACTCTCAGCTCTTCTTCTGAAACCAGCTGTGCAGTAGCTCTACAAATATGAAATAGTTATATGAGAGTTTGGAAGAGTTAAAGCATGTTACAGTTTGCAGCCCACCCCTGTTCGTTGTGGATGGACCTGGACCTAGGCTGGACTCGATGATCTGAAAGGTCTTTTCCAGCCTTAAACATTCTGTGATTCTGTGATCTACCGCAGAAGCCGGAGGATCATTTTCATCAGCTGAGATGCTGGCTCTGCATCCTTGCCAGGTTTCTATGGGCATCTATTCCTTCTTTTGTTCTCCCTTTGTGTGAATTTAGAGTCTCTACCAAACAAAATGTCATCTCATTTTGCATTTATTTTTTATGTTGTAGTGTGACAAAGGTGGCCTTTTAAGCTGCATTTTCAAGTATAGAATTTCTTCTGTGAGGAAGGTGCTATCAAAGAGTATTGTAGCTGATGGGATCTTTGTATCTAAAAGTTACACTGATCATGAGATTTACACTTAATTTAACACAAACTGAAGTATCTTTTGAGTTGTAAATTTTCTCCCAAGAAACAGCTTAACACATATTTCAGTAAAATAAAAAAATAGCAGGTATTAAAACAAACAAAAAATGAACAAACAAACAAATTGGAAAACAAATAAACCACCACCACCAACAACAAAAACCCACAATAAACCACAAACCAACCCAACCCAACCACAAAGTGTTATGACTATCCTGATACGTGTCAGCTTCTTAAGAGTGAATAATTTCCAAGGCAAGATTAATTGCAGTCATAGATATCTGTGGCAATTTTTTTTGCTTAAAGACTTAAGCTTAAAACTTCACTTTTCTTTTTTGTCAATTATAGGGAAAATATTACTAATAAGTATTTGTAACTTAAGTTCATTTTTACAGAATTAGTATGGGCCTCCTGTTGGTAAGAGCACAAGTTCAGCTGGAATTAAGTTTTGGGCTAAAGGGCATGTTTCTATTTTAGCTGTCCTTTAATAGCTCCCTATTAAATTAATGTTATATAAATTAAGCTTTAGCATAGTTCTATTTTTTCAATCCCTTTTTACAGTCACCATAATAAAGATACAGCACTTGAGGACAGGAAGTAACAAAATACAAGCTGTCAGAATATGTGGCCAAATCTTCTTTTCCAGCTTAAAGTGCATTTGTGAAAGGAAGGGCAGCTCAAGAGCAGTTTCTGATTCAGTGGCCCCGTCGAGAGAATGAAATAAATATGAAATCTCTATAAAGTGCTCAGATACCAGCAGCATAGAAGTAATACAAAAATATGAAAAGCCCAACAACCACCATCAGACCACTATGAATGAGAAATATTTTGTAATTCTTCCAGATCTGAGTTGGAGAGAGGGGAAGGCTTGAACCACGCTTGAACCCAGGAGTCTGAGAGGAAAGGCATGTGAGAGGTGCCAGAGCCCTGGAGGAGAGGCCACAGTAGAGACAGAGGCTGTGACCATCTTCCTGCTCAGCTGTCAAGACTGAGAAGGAAGAAGCAACCACTTTGTTAGACACTTCGAGATGCATTTGGAGAAGTTTTAAACCTGCACAGCCAAATGTGTTGGTCACAAGTCTCGCATAAGATGTAAAATACTTGGGAATAATCTTCCTCCTTTTGCTCAGAGCATCCTATTAAGTTAGTGCACTTGTCTGTTTAAACATCCTTATGACTTAATGAACGGATGAGCTTGAGCTTGCCCTGCTAACAGGCGTTTGCTGCTATTGTGTAGGCACAAAAATGTGCTGGCTTGCAACAGACTGATACTCTCGTGTTTGTCATGTGTAAGATATATCTGTCCACTACGGATAGTGTGTTTAATTTCTGCCAGGCACCTGCAGAGAAACCACAGGCATAAAAGGGATGGCTACCGAAGCAATGCTCCCCTTGGTTTCTTACCTATGCCTTATTTTCTTCAGCAAGTGGATTGGCATTGGCATGTGCTTTGCATTTCAGAAACCCACTAATTCTAGTTTAATGCCTTTAATCTTATACTTGCCCCAGTGGTAATCTGCACATTCTTAGTGTGTTCAGGGCATGTGTCTTCCAAAGGGTGTGCTAAAGCAAGCAGAGATTTATAGGATGAATGAGATAAATTAAAGAAACAAAATATGCATCTAAAACTTAAGTAAAATGGGTTAAGCTCAGGGGACAGGTAACTTAAGCACCAGATTTTAAAATAGTGTGGAAACAATGGAAGGGAATATTGCACACCTTGTGAGCAACAGCCCTGGAACCTAACGAGCAAACAAGCAACAAAAAAGACACTTCTGTTAAAAATCAAGTTTAAAAAAGAACAGGAAGAATGTTTCCTGTGGTATGTATTTTTGTGAAAGACATTTAGTGACTGCTTGGGAAGTAATGTAAAGAAAAGTTTCTTATTGGCAGGTAGTGCAGTTCCCCAAAGGGCTGTGTGGTGTGGCAGTGGTGGTTAATGCTGCTGCTCTAGAAAGAATATGATGTGTTTGGAGACTTGTAAATGTGCACAGTTCTTGGTCATGCTGCTTTGGTATAATGAGACGACAATGATCTCACAGCTAAAAGTAGAGCAAAACTGAGAAACAAGTTAATAACAACAAGTGAGGCTAAAGCATCACCATCTTTGTTGCATAGTTGTTGTAGCCCATATGGCCTTTTATCGGGAACAGCCAGTGATCACACGTACAATATGTGCAGCAGTGTCTCTACTTAGCAAGCTGGAAGTTTGAACTACAAACTTCCTTACAATTAGTGGTGTTAGTATGAGTCAAAGTGATATTAATTTTAATTAGAGATTAATAAAGGAAAAAGATAATTCCGTTTGTTCCACTAAACCCCCCAAATTTCCCTTTTGGCTCCATATGGAAAGTCTTACATTAACTTTCCAGTGAATTCTGGTTATAGGAAGAGAAAGCAGCGGAAATACCCATGTGTGCTGGCAGAAGTATTCACACTCCACAGGTAGATGTGATTATTCTGAAAGGATCTTGTAGATTCAGTGGTTTGTGTACTAGAGGGAAAAGAACATGCACAAGGGACCACTTGCACAATGCAAATTCAGCAAAGCAAACCTTCACAGTGACATGAAGAATTCATGAGCTATTCATTCTGAAGTATTTTTAGTTAACCCACCTGCTGAGTGATGTGTAAATGATAATAAAATACCCCTAAATCCAGGTGTCTGCTCAGATCACTGCAAACAGATAACAGGGTTGTATTCCAGAGTGCCTTCCAAGTTTTGAAGTATCTAGGAAAAAGTGAGCTTTTCAAATTAAATCCTTCTCTAGATCAGAATGAAATACAGGGGCTAGGGCATACACCTGGCCTATACAGGTATATGCTGCAATGTAGCCTGCAGTCCTTCTGCCTCACTAGGGTGTGGCAAGAATGTGTTGTGGCTCCTTCCTGACCTGCATGTGCACTTTTTTTTTTTTTTTCCACATAGCGTGAGAAATGAGCTGCAATAATAGTTTTAGAATTGAGGACAAAGTCTCCAAAGCAAAGCTAAAAAAAATTATTTACAGCTCTGGGTGCATAGCGGGAGTTTTTGTCCACAGCATATGAACACCATGTGAAATTTCTCTTACACTTTTATGTATTAAGGTCATGCATATGCATCACCCTTCATTTGCATTTTATTACCACTCACCCACGCCTGCGCTCTGTTACCAAGAGGATGTTCATGGACGTTGAAGTTTTACTCCTCTTCCCTCTGCATATGCATTCTTTCCAGGCAGGCAGCCAGCTTGCACTTCTTCACACNAGATAACAGAACTTTAGAGGCCTGATAATTAGCCTGGACCAGCTCAGCAGTTAATGAGGCATGAAGACTCCGGTTTTTTTCACCAAAGGTGAAAAGTACACCCTGAGGAAGACTTCAGGTCTTCATCAGAAAACCACCAGAGGGGACCCAGAGACCACTACCACATTTAACTGTGCATGTGATGTAGGGGTGGAGATTATGTTAATGAATTTTTAGAATTTAATGCATATGTATGTGAACTCTGGGAAATGTTATGAATCTGTATGTAGTAGTTTGATAAATAGAGATCTAGTGCTTTTGATCGGTGCATATGTTAGAAGGAGCTATCCTCCATGCTGCCTGACACCGCAATAAAGAATGCCTGCTTAATAACACTTAGTTGTTATTGAGTTTTCTCCATTTCAGAGAGATGGAGAAGCTACCATTCCCTATTCTTTCTATATATTAGACTTTAAAGTGTTTCTGAATTGAGAATTTAAGATTTTTGAAAAGGGGTGAGTTTGAAAGTATTTATTTCCATTTTCTGTTGCCTGTCTAAAAGGCTGTAAGAAATCATTTTTCTTTAAGAGGGAGATGTTGAAACCTAACTTGAAGCACTTAAATTAAGCAGTATGAAAATACACAAAGCCTTTCTCCATTGGCTATGTAGGGCATTTGGCCACTGCCTTTAGGAAGACTATGCAAACACCTAAAAGGAAAGCACCAGTGCGTACATAAAGTAGGGCAGATTCTTCACTCTCACATAAATTTAAGAATTTAAGAGCCTTCTTTTCCTTGATAAAATCTACCTGGCTTTGCCTCTTCACATAGCACTAACTCTTACAGTAGGCAGTGACTTGACAAAACTGGTTTATAGAAAAGTGTGTGTGTATCTGTGTGCACATCTTTCAGACACAACTGCAGCATGTCAGGTGCTGAGGAGGAAGATGCTGTTTTGAGAACAAACGTTTCTTTGAAGTACACCTGAACCTGAAAGATTTCTTTCACTGGTAAGGTTGTGCAATGACAGTAAGGAGCTTATTCTTACTATTAATAAACAGGAAAAAATGATGATGAATCTTTTCCTTTGTCTATATAACATATCATATCAAAATATATCATAACATATCAAAGATAATGTACAGTATAATGAGTATGTGTGGGGAGAAACTGGCAAGACACTTGCTGATTGGTTTAGAAACAGGACGCAGTTTTCCTTCGTTAGCTCTTCCTCTGTGTAGTCTCTTGAGTCAGAAACTCTTTCTTAGATGTGAGAACACAGTGTCTGGTATGGAAAGGCCTTGATCATGCCAGGGGTTGTGGATACGTATCGGGGAAGCATTAAGTCTTGCTGAGCACAGTGCACAGAAGGAACTCAGTTGCTTTGAATTTTTGTGGTTCCTTCCAGTTGGGGTCTGCCCCTCCTCTGCTATCCCAGTACCGCTGGGCTGAGCAATGTGAAAGCTGCTTTCTTTCAAGATGAGTGAGCACCCCTGCACTCCCAGTCTGACAGCTGATCGATCAGTGTTACAACTGGAAGGATGATGCTCCAAGATGCTGGAAGCAAGCAGCTGGACATCCCTTGCTGCAAGGGCTCTCCATAGCTGTGGTCCAGAAAGCAGGACCTGGAGCTAATTAGCTCCTTGATCCCCTTCTCACTAATTCCATCTGTTCTCAGGGTTTGGGCACATTTTCTCATTCTTCTAGCTTTCAGTCAGCAGTGAGAATAAATCAGTACAAGAACAGATTCATTTATCCAAGGCTGTTTAAATATCTTTCAGATCTTTAAGGATCTGAAGGATTCACTTCAAAGGCAGGAAAATGGGACACAGTGCGAGCGAACAGGGGAGGATGTGCAGTCAGATTAAATTAGCCCTTCTGTGCACAAAGAAACTGATTTCTGTCTGCCTTTTCAAATGCTTGCTGTAATAGTAAGGGGAAATATAAACCAGGATAGATCTCAGTTAAAATAGGAAGTTGAGAGCCGAGCTAGTACAAAGACCAGATGGACTGGGGAGTGTGGGCAGGAGATGGTCCTCCTCTGCCTGGCAAAACCAGCTTACAGAGACATGGGGTTACCAGTGCTGAGACTGTATGATATCTAACCTGCTGTGTGCTTTGAATGCAAAGAAAACTGTTTCAGTTGCAAATGCCAGGTTCGTTGCAAAAAATGTGGTGGTCAGCACAGAATCCCCGTCTGCTGCAAGGACAAAATAAAAATGCAGTGTGTTAGGAAGCAGGAGCAGTCATCGGGACTCTCTCTGCCATAGGAACAGAAAGTAAGCAGGAGGCCTGGAACAGAACTGCCTCGGAGCGCTACAGATCTTGCTGAAGCTGGAAAGACAGGATGGCACCATTTGTGCAATGGGATCATCACCAGGGCTTGAGACCTGAGAAAAACCGCAACCAAACCTGAGGTGTACATACAAATACTGGTGTCCTTTTAATATCCTAAAGCAATGTATCAGGGACAACACCTGTATTTCTTTTCTCATCTCCACCCAAATATAAATATTTTAAATACTGGAGAAGAATGCAGGATCATTTGACCCCTCTGTGACCACACAGATTTTGTTCATTTTGGTTTTCCTTTCTTATTATAGACTTGGACACTGTTGGAGAATCTGGTTTGGGGCATAGCACTGACTTTTTTCTTAGTTCTGCTTCATCCCCTGGGCTTTAATTAATTTTCAGCAACCTTCTTAATTAGCTTATCTGTATTAGGATTAGTGTGTGAAAGGTTTAGGGAAAATATGGACTGGGTGTTGTGAAAGAACCACCTGCACCATTTGTAGAAAAAAATTGGTGCATGCCTCTTACCAGAATAGCTGGGACTCTTGCTGCCTGCAGAGATGGAAGGAATACCTCAAAAGTTAACCTGCTCTGGAACTGAACTAGATCCATTTAGTGATACAGCCCAAATACATAAAGAAGAGGTAAGTGCAAAACCAGTCAGAAGCGCTACAAAACTTAGGTTATGAATGCTCTGGGTTGTGTAAAACACTTAAAACGTTGCACATAAGGAGATATTTTCTGATGATGTTTTGCATTCATCTGGTAGGTGCACCCTGGAAAGGTGTTTTGCCAAAAGCATCAAAGGAGGGACTATCAGGATTGAGAATCCAGTTATTTAATGCTGCATCTGGTCTTTTGCAGGAAAAGTATCTTTGTAGGACAAGAAAATGACATGTAAATTTGTTCTTCATATATAAATGGCTGGCAGATGTGCCATATCAATGCTCTTCTAAGTCTGGGGACTCAGTCTCCAAAGCTGAACTTGTTAAAGGAATTTACATAGTTTGGTGACAAGGGAAGAACAATTAACTGTTTTATTTACAGTGTCATAAAAGTTTTGCAGCTTCGTTGAGGTGCCCAGTTCAACCCTGGTATCACTGAGCTCTCTAGTGAAAGGCTCCGGCTCTGCGCTGTTCAAAGGGAACTCCGAACGATGATTATAGAGATGCAAGAACAGTGACCAGCCCAGGGCACAGGCACACGCCTCTCTCCTCCCCGAGATGGCCAAGAGAAGGCAGCAGATCATGAATACAACCTGGTCAGACGCATATCACGCCCTTGGCGTGAGGCGGCCGCCTCAACCCCTTGTCCTGGTGTCCCTTCTCTCCGGGGCTGGCGGCCAGCTCCGCACCCACCCCCCCTCGCTCCTCGCCCGCCGCCCCGCAGCGCCGCTGGCCAAGGGGCGCCGCTGCCCGCCCGGCCCCGCCGCCCGAGAGCCGAGGCGCTGCAG
>WEIS01044149.1:340-11860 GCA_013389965.1 Todus mexicanus
CATAGCTAGAAAGAGGCATTGTTTAGTCAGGTTGTTCTATAGGCTTGGATAGGTGGTTGGATTTTAGTTGGGTACTCACTTCTTAAAGGCAGCTGAAAGGCTTTTCAACCAGCATGTCTTAAAAAAAGGATAATTTGCAAGTACTATATTGTTTACCTTTTCTTCCTTTCCATTCCCATACCTCACTTTGCTATGATTCTGTCTCATTGCTTTATGTGCCTCCATTTGAGGACAAAGGTTTAATTACGTTTTTTTTATTTCACTTAACTTCTAAGACTTTCAGGCAGCTTGAAGTGTTTTCCTGGACCCAAGCAAGACACAGAAAGGGCAAGAGGAGTATCATTTTTATGTACAATGATATTAAGCTCAGGTACTTAATAAAATATTCCCACTCACTGCTTAGACAGGACACACAATATTTGAGACAGAGTGGGAGAAAGAATGGTAGGTAATGTTGTTTGAGATGCACTGGTGACAGTCAGGGAGAAGACAAGCCCTAATTCCTCAGTTGTCAGGCTTACTTAGTCTCCATATCTGCAGACTATATTTGCCCTTTATTTTAGATTAGCCTGGGATAAGTCAAAATATGGAGCACAGTGCTTAGGATTTATGATTATGAGGAGTACGCTTCAAGAGCCACCAATCTTGTACTCTTGTCAAACTCCCAAACATCATATAAAAACCTAACAGTGATGATTAATACAATGTATGATAGTGATCCTCATGTCCATTTGCTTTCTTTAAGGGTGTCCCAATGGCTGAAGAAAAGGCCAAATATAACTGCACTGTCAGTGAAGTCACAATTGTGAACCTGCAACCTGAGAAAAATCCTGTTCTCATTGTGGCAGGAGGGAAGCCAGGAAGTGAACACAGAAACCTTGGTTTCCAACCTCCTTCACCAAGGATTTCAGAGAAGAGGCTATCCCTGGGAGAGAAGAAATTGTGGCCAGACAAGGTGAAAAAAGAGGGAGCTTTGTCTCCCAGCCTGCATCGTGCAAATGAGTTGTGTAGCGCAGAGAACCTCACTCTGAAGAGGCCAGTGAAGTTGGCACCTCTGGAGATCCCTGTGGAAGTAAAAGAAGCCCAGCTGCAAAAGATTATGAGCATGCAGAGAGAAGCCCAAATGGCTGCTCAGAAGCTGAAGGTTATCAACTGCATCAGCAATGAACCCCATGTTAAAAGGGTAAAGAACCTGGCTCAGGGGGAGCTGGAAAACCTCCAAAAGATAAAGCTGAATGAGAAGATTGCTCTGGAGAATAAAGATGATCTCCCACCCCCTAAAAGCAGCAAACCCCTGGGAGAAATTCAAATTATTTTGCCTCCAGAGACAACCTCTAAGCTGACTAAACAACCGGGTGTTGAAGAGGTTTCCAAGACACTCTGTAAGCCATTAATCCCCACTCTCCAGGTATCTGACATGCACGAAGAGTCTAATAGCCCTGACAGCACCCCTGATCCTTGCCAGAATGTCTCTCGGCGCCGTTTCAGAGTCAGGCACACGAAAGAGCAGCAGGAAGACCATGGGAAAGTCAAACCCTTAAAGGCTACGGATCCAAATGTGGGAGAAGGCAAGCAGAAATCTGCAGGTCAACGAACACAAAAGACCCTCAGCGATGCAAGCAGGCTCATTGAAAATATGGCCAAAAAGCAGAAAGAGCGAGGAGCAAGGCAAGGGGAAATGGATGAAGCCTCTTTTGTGAGGAGGCAGTCTACTCGAAGGATGGCCTTGGGAGATATCATCCAGGTGGATGAAGACTGAATATCACATGCCAGGTGATGCATAGGAGATTTACAAACAAGAGCTACCCAGTAAAATGTTTTAGAGAGATTGCTTAGATGCAAGCCTTCAGAACAGTGTCTGGAGACATAAGTAGACTACAAAGTGGGGAAAAAAAGTTAATATTATTGAATACCTCTGTCATATCTGAGATGATAAAAGAAGTGAGTCATAGGGCAAATATCCACCTACTCTGCCCAACACCAGAAAGGCCTAAGCTACAGTCCTGAGTCCAGCATGGAGTACAACTTTACAAGACACATGTGAGCCATGCAGGAAGAATCTGGATATGGACTGAGTGGAAGGACCAAAAGAAAACCAGGAACCTAGAAAATATTACGTCTGGGGAAAGACAAAAAGAAGTTACATCATTTGCTCTTGAGCATGCAGCCCTCCCACTTTGAGCTATGGCAAGTTGTTTGAGAAAGACAAGACTAAAATGTTCTTCGTATCTATTGTTGTCAGAACAAAAAGTAATTAGCTTAAGATTTAGCAAGAGACATTTAAGTTGGAAAAGGAGAAATACTTTTAAGGACAATAAACACTGAGGAATGCTGTTTACAGAGATGAGAATCTCTGTCACTGAAATTTTAAATAATACATTAGACAAACACCTGCCAAGGATGATTTCAGAAAAGTTAATCCTTCATTCAGACACTACAAGGGCCAGATGATCTGGAATGTCCTTCAACCTCTACTTTCATGTATTGTACGGTCTATTTTTTCAGTTGTCCACTTGCAGGGCTACTAACCAGGCCATGTAGTACAAAAATATCCAATAAAAGTAACTTTACACTTTACAACGATTCTTCTTTATTTTCTTACAGCTAGTGTCAAGATATTCACTGAATCCTGCTACTGTTCTACTCTTTAACTTAGCTCTTTTCATGCAACTAAATGCATTACATTGTGTCCAGGAACACATTTCGAAGTGTTGCTTTAAAAATGTAGAACAGTGAGACTGCAAAGGACTTAGAGATCCCAATTTTGTCCTGTGGCTGCAGTGGCACATTGCTGGATACACGGACAGGAGACTTGATTAGGGGAAGAGACTTCTCTGACTCCATAATTAGCATGGTCTTTGCTGAAATGGTGTCGCCACAATCCCGTGTCCAGCTTTACATGGATATTCATGCTCTGTGTCCCATGCTTCAAAAAGTATCTTCACTTACTGAAAAAGTGCTAGAAGTCTAATCTGAATTCTATGAAACTTACCTTCCATGCAACTGGGAATAAGTTTGATTGGCAGCCTATCCAAGGTTCTTTAAGAAGAAGAAGAAGAAGAAAAATATATATAAAATGTAGTGGAAGCTGAATCTTGAGAAATTCCTACAGGAATTGGGAGAAGCATTTTAACTCAGGCTTCTGTACAATATAAATTCATGCTGTGCTGGCTCCTTGCACTGGTTAGATCTTTCCACCACCTCCTTACACTGGCAGTGCTTCTCTAACAGCAGCACAGTGACCTGAAACAGTGAGTTTAACATAGAAAATTCCCCCAAAAGACAAGTTTTCAACTGGGATCTGTCCTAGTCTTGATTTACTGAATGACTTCAGGAGTGCTTGTGTCAGCATGAAGGAAGCAAGGACAGGGAAGAACACATTCATTCTGGTGACTGACCATACTTCTTGTTAAAGTGTGTCTAAACTGTGTTCTAAAGGCAATAAAATACCATATCAAAGTGCCAAGGAACGCAGTGGGCTCTGTGACATGATACAAATACTTGGAGAAATCTGGGGTCCATCTTTAGACTTCTGTTAACTGAAGAATAATGGTGTCTTTTTTTCTTTTCTTTTTTTTTTTTAATAGAAATGCCTGGCCAGTGGTAGCTGGAAGAGCAGTCTAGGGAATATCATGTTCCACTCTCCACTCTGTTTGGAATCTATGCATCCTTCTGCTCTACTAGGGTTTTAAATGTATTCAGTCTGAAATGTCATGATAGTCCATGTTTTCCATAATAGAAAATTGTATCAATGTGGGAGCATCAGGGGAACTCTCCTACTTATCCAAACTATTAGAGTAGGATGCACCCAAAATGTTGACTTTTGCTAGCTGTCATGGTTTGGGGNAGCAGACTCTGTCTGGTAAACATGCTGCTAACTTCAGACAGACTTAGCTGAAAAGTAAAAATCATAGAACAGAATTTCTGTTCTAATCCAAACCAGGACACTAGTAAAAAAGGTGCAACTATGTTACGTAACGCTTGCTAGCGTATAAAATGACTAATGAAAAACTAGTCCTGTGCACATGTTAAATAACATTTAGAGGGCAGATCTAATTTCAGAAGAATCCCATTGGAAAAACAAGATTAGGGCAAAAGAGAGATTTTTGCCAGAGAACTCTGGTCACATCAAGGTGGTTATTGTGGAGGGGAGGGGAACCAAGCTTTGCTTCACTTTACGTTGTACATATAGCATTGCTCCCTGAAGTCAATTCAGTTGCCTTGTCTTCAGATTGACATCAGAAGAAATCTCACTCAGTAACGTATTTGAACTGCGGATGACACAATCAGTGGAGCTGAGGTCTAATTGACCTCTGGAAACATTCTCAAATATTGAACGTAAAGGGAAAAAAAATCTAGCAACTAAATAATGTGGAGTTCATAAAGGACTAAATAGTGCTTTAAGGATTCATATCCATGTATCTGTTCAGTAGGCAGTTCTAAGAGAAAACCTCTTTGATTGCATATTATACTTCTATGCCATTACTTCCAATGTTTTTGCAACTCAGGACCTCAGGAGGTAATTTCTTTTCTGTACTGCAAAAAACAAATTCCATCCCTTTCCCCTAGGCAGTGGAAAAACAGGACACAAAGATGGTCTTCACTCCAGAGAATTTTTTTAGCCTCAGTGTAAAATAAAGAGACAGTGGGTGGGCACAACAAACACAGAGCAAGTGGAAGAGTGAGATGCTTTCCAAATCAAAGTCATGAGCAAACACCGTAGACTAGTGGCACAATTATCTAATTTAGGAATACTGTATATTCCATAGATACCTTCATCCACCCCCAGTTAGTTTTACAGGCCTCATGCCACAGCAGAATAACAGCTCCTGGCATAAGGAAAAAAGGAAAATGCTTGATTGATTCATAGACCTCTACAGCCAGAAACGGTGGCTCACCCGCTATGTGAAGAAGACAACTCAGAGATAACTGGATCCCAGTCACGACTTGAAATAGATGGGAACACTGTGAAATAGCCAAATGTCTTGTCTGTCCCCTAAAATGTGTAGAAATGTCCCTGAAGAAGCTGCCTGGGTGTTTGTTTGCTGTTCTTTCACCCTTCAGCCTGCAGCAGGAAAACTCAGTCATGCATGGAAGGCAAAGCAACAGAGAAGAGATTCTGGAAAGCTTTTGGAAGTGAGAACCTGAAGCATCAGGCTAAGATTTTTTAATCTTTATTATTATTTATTAATAGATTCCCTTTGCAATTGCCCTTACTTTTTCAGTGATTGCCAGATGGATTTTGTGTAGAATTACATGAAACGACAACACAATCATCAACAGACTAGAGGATGGGATAGATAAGTACCAGAAACAAGGAACCAAGAAGGTCTCCAGAGACTCTCCTCAGTCTGACTGCCATTCACGCTTGCTGTAAACTTTTCTCTGTATCTTCAGATTATGAAGACTGGAAGTTTTCAAAATCCCAGTCAAAGTCTCCATCTAGCAGTTCATGAAAGCCAGAAGGAGCCTGAGTTGGGCCCACTAATAATGAATCAAAGACTCTGCACTAGACTCTGTTCATGCAATTCTCCGGGGTGAATCGCAGGATCCCACAGTAGTCTGTGGTCCCACTGGTACTGACTGATTTGAAGTTTAAACAGCAGCAGGGTTCTTTCCAGAAGAGCCCAGCAATTAGCAGCAGTAGGGAAAACATTGTTATTCTAAACCAGGATTTCTAGTTGTTAGTGCAGGGCTGGGAGAACGTAAGTGCTGGTTTTGATTTCTCCTGCTCATGTAACCTGGGCACATTAAAGTCTTGGAAAACAGCCTTACAACTTCAGAAATGAGCTGGCACCATGCTTGCCTCTGGGATCAATGTGCTAATGCTCTCGGGCCATTTGTACCAACAGGTTGCCTTCATTTTCAGTTTGCGAGAGACACGATTTTAAACACAATCGTTTCCTCTGAATATTCACCGAGGCCCTGGGGGTGACACGCTTTCAGGCAATTGCAGCAGAAACGTCAATAAAAAGGAGCAGTGCTAGAAAATCATTAGCAGGGAGTACTTTTAACTTTGGTCCTTGAGTACACAGGCTTCTACCCTGGGCAGGCTGCTGACACTACTTCTGTCTCCAGAAATTTATTGTGGTAGCGTAAGTTGAAATTGGTTCAGTTAAAATAAAGGATGTGTGGAGCCTCCAGCTATACCCATAAGCAAACCCAAATGACAAGCTGTTAGAAGTACAAAACACATAGCACATTTTTCGTCCTCACGCTTCTTTTTCATGCTCATTCTTGTTGGAAACAGGAACGGAAGCTCTGAAAGGCTTTTTGAGTGTTTCTGGCCCAGTAAGGCACAGAGAGGAGTGCGCAAGTGCCTTGTGAAAGCATCAGTCACCTTTTCAGAGTGAGGAAGATCCAAAAAGTCAAACAAAGTTGAGATGAGTAAAGAACACAAGAGGTCTTGGTGTGACCAAGACTTTTAATGTCATTTTGTAGTCAATGGGAATCCATCAGCAGGAATTCCGTGACTTTCTGAGGCAATCTTTCTGTCTTAGGCCCCCTGCAGCTCCACCTAACCAAGTCCTGACAGACACCTGAGCAGGGATTTATTCTAATAGTACTACTACACTGTATGGTAGAGGTGAGTCAAATGCACAGTGAGACATACTGCAGCTCAGACTGGAGGCACTAAAAAACCCTCAAAAGCAAACTGCAAAATGTCCTAGGTGAAATTCACTCGGGTCGTTTAAGTTATTCTCTCTGCAATCCTGGCTTCAGGCAACTCGGCTCACTCATTTGGCTAATGTTTGTTTTATAAAGGCTGCACATTTTAAGATGTAGGTACGGGCTTAGGCTGCACACGCAGGAGGAAAAAAGATGTTAAAAAGCACTTGTTCGATTACTGACCGCTGAATGGAGAAGGAAGCGTGAAGTTCTTGCTAATTTGGCACAAAAACAAAGTTTGAGGGGACCTTTTCCCCTTTTATTTCCATTCTGTGCACCGAGATAAGGAAGGAAGGAAAGGTAACTTAGCAGTTACTGTAAAGGGTAAAATAGACCGGAAATCAGAAAAATTATTATATTTTTCCAATTAAAATAGATTCTGATAGTGAAAAACAAAGACAAGAAGATTAAAACAACACCTTGCCTCCATCCCAGGCTCTTTCCCCGGTCTCCCCTTCACCGCTTCACTCCCCACTCCTCTCCCCAAGGATCCCAGGAGCTGGACTGGGGGTCACACTGAGTTCCCCCCAGCTCCTTTGGGCTGCTCCCCTCTGCTCATATGGTATCTCCCAGCCCTTCCCTGGGCTCTTCAGGGCTGCAGTCCCTGCAGGAAAGATCCCCCTGCTCTGTCTTGGGGTCCTTCCCAGGACGCTGGGGGTGGATCTCTGCTCCAGAGGGGGCTCTGTGGGGCTGCCCCCTGGGGAGCCTTGCTCTGCACCAGGAGCGCCTCTTGCCCTGCTCCTGCTCTGGCCTTGGGCTCCCTCCTCCTCTGCCTCTGCCACATCTGGCCCTTTCTGGAGCCTGTTATTCCAGATGTCACTTTTTAGCTGTGGGACTATACTGACATGAAAAGCCCCAGCAGCCATAGTGATGCCAAGTTGGACGCATGGGGAGAAGTGTGGCCACTCTTTCATAGAAGGGAAACCAAGTAATAGCCCCTGGTCTAGTGACCCAACCAGCAGCAGAATGAGAAGCCACCATTAATAACCTCTTAGTCCCAGCAACCCAGGGCTGGAACAGGTTGCCCAGGCAGGTTGTGGATGCTCCATGCCTGGAAGTGTTCAAATCCAGGTTGGATGGAGCTTTGAGCAACCTGGTGTAGTGGGAGGTGTCCCTGCCTATGACAGGGGGCTTGGAACTAGATGATCTTTAAGGTCCCTTGCAACCCAAACCATTCTATGATTCTATGAAGACTGTTGTATTAGCAACAGAGACGTAGAAGATTTTTTTCTTTTTCCTCTTGAAAGCGAGCATACTTTCTCACATCTTTAATTAATGTTTTTCCATCACCAGGTTTCCTCTGTTAATCATTTTCTCATTTTAGAGATCTGTCAGTGGAAGGTAATGAAAATGTAAGCAAGACGGGGCTGTGTGGGCGGGAAGTAAACTTTGGTGTTAAGTTAAAAATCACAGTCTGAGGTCTGGGTGCACATCCAGTGGTAATTCACTTGGTAAATCAACCCGTTTGTCCTATCATCAAGCTGTCATTTCTAAGCAATGCTGCACCAGGTTCCTGCCAGAGACTATTAAGCAAGCCATTATTTCAGCCCCATTAGCTAACGGGATACACCTCTCTACTGTCACAGTTTAACCCTCCAAAGCAGTAAGTGCTACGCAGCCGCTTGCTCGCTACTCCTTCCCTCTCCCCCCACTCCCCAGCTCTGGGGAAATGGAGAGGAGAATCAGAAAAAAAGTAATACTTGTGGGTTAAGGTAAGCAAACTTTCATAACTGAAATAAAATATAATAACAGCAACTGCGATAGTGATACTAATTGTAGTGAGAGGGAAGATAAAAAGAGAGAGAGATAAAATCTCCCCAAAACAAGTGATGCACAACACAATTGCACACCAGCTCCTGACAGATGCCCAACCAGTGATCGGCTCCTCCTGGCCAGCTCTCCCAGTTTATATACTGAGCATGACATTCTATGGTAGGGATAGTTCAGATCAGCTGCCCTGGCCATCCTCCCTCCTGGCTTCTTGTGTACCTGCTTGCTGGCAGAGCGTGGGGAACTGAAAAATCCTTTACTCAGAATAGGTGTGACTTAGCAGCAATTAAGACTTAAGTGGGTTATCAATATTATTCTCATACTAAATCCAAAATACAGCTCTGTACTAGCTACTAGGAAAACTAACTGTCCCAGCTGAAACCAGGACATCTACTCAAGTAAAGATGCTGAACAGTTTCACCTTTAAACAGTATATTCAGCCTTTTGCTTCTGAGATATGGTTTCCTACACCATTACTAAATAGCAACTTGAAATTTGGACCAAACAGCAGTGCATTCAGGGGGGAGATAACCTACTCTCTTCATCATCTGGCCATGGTGGGAAGTAGTAAGGATGAACTTGGGACCATCAGCTACAGATTCCATCAGGAAAATATTATAAATACAGTTTTAGTTTCTTAGCTGAACATGATGGTCAGTTCCTTCCACCTTCAGTTCCTTCTTCCTCCTTCAGTTGCCTTTGAAAACTGAATATGTGCTGTGAAGCTACCTAGGTGCTTTTGATAATTTCTCCTGTGGTATTAGTTACCAAAGTGTCAGACTTGGAATTTCACTCCCATTTTGTCAGAGGTAGCTAAATCTGCTGGGCTCCAGGACCCAGAGAGTTTTTTCCTCTCTTAGCCCAATAGCTGTGAGGGTGCTGTTGTTTCAGGTCCCCAGATCCAGTCTGGAGTCAGGCTGAGCATTTGTTTCCCATAGAAACACACACACACACACACACTGCAGACTCCACACGTGCCCAGACACACAAACTAATGCAGACAGTAATTGCTTTTAATTATTTTATTGCCATCCACATGAACAAACCCAGCACTCACAGAAATATGAACAAAGACGGCTCAATCCTCTCCTTCCCTCTGGCTCATCAGGATTGAAAGCTGCTTTTGGAATATACACACATGATGTGGGTCTCTCCAGCAGCTGGGACCCCCAGTCTGCCCAGTACTCAACCCCTGGACCATGATCTCTACCAGTTGCTGACACTCAGACCTCTTATCCCAACTGCCAGCCACACCACCTTGCAGCTCACTAGCATTGACAAAAAACACACCTAGTATAGAGAGGGTTGTTGGAAATAGCATTTCATGAGGATATGGGATAGACTGTAATGGTCAAGTATTGTCTATCCAGTGAGAGAAATATACTCACCAGTAACATGGTAACACACATCCAGCTCCTTTTCCCTTTATTTCCTTGCATACAATCCCAAAATGCTAAATGCCATTCCTATGGTAAGTCCTATACCCAGGCAACAAACAGTTCAGGTGTCACAGCTTTCTGGGGAAGAAGTAGCTTTGGTTGGTTCTACATTAGGACAATGTTCTAGTCCTTCTCCTCCAAAGGTCTGAGGAGCAGCTGGCTCAGTCCTCTGGTTTTCATTGGTTAGGTTTTCACCGAGCGGATGGATGGTGAATCTGTGGTTAATGTTTTTGCTTTACCTCTGCTCATCACAAGCATTTTAACCTCGTCAGCATTTAACACGTCTTCTTTTAAGGGGTCTCTGCATAGTTTCCCGACGTTATTTTCCAAGCTGCTTGGAAGTTTGAAGAAAAATTTCGATTTTTCTTTTCAAACATCAGCAAGTGGCTCTGTCCTGCAGTCCTAGAAAGGGTTATTGCAGCAGCACTCCAGCAGATGGCTGGCTTCTGTCATGAATAAAACTCTCCCAAGGAACGCACATCGTGCAGCAGCAGCACATTTGCAAGCAAAAAGGAGAGATTTATTTCCTTCGGCTATTGATTAATGCAGCAGCTCCCTTTCCACTTTGGATTCGTTAATGAAACTCAAAATCAAAACAACCCTGTGCAGTTCAAGGAAGTCAAATATGACAAAGCAAAAGTAAATTGCTGACATGAAAAGATTCACCATCCCCTACGGAAAAGCCACTAAACTCCGTTCCTGTTTCAGTTCTCCTTTTTAAGAACTGGTGCTGCTAATGTATTTAACACTTTTATTCTGGATGTATTCTCTTTGGGTCATGCTAAAATAAGTGCTGTTCCTCTTCCCTAGAACCGAAGGGAAAAGGTTGAATGTGTTTAAGCAAACAGAGCTGATTTGCCTCAGTAGGAGAGTGAAAGATGAAACCAAAAAAAGGCCAGGTGAGATGATCTAACAGTTCTGGAACATTCAATCTGTGAATTAAATGAGTGTGCCCAACAGCAAAGCAAGCAAATCTTCAAAAATGGAAGGGAGCTGTTGAGCTCAGGTTGCTTCTGACAGAAACATGCCTTGAAATCTTTCAGCCTTCAGTCTCATCGCCTGCAGAAGTAGAGAAGTCCCAACTGAAGTAAAACAGGGGGAAAAAGGGTCCTGAGTCTACACGTCATAAAGGACACACGTGGAAGCTTACGCAGAACTGATATACTGGTAAAATCACTGCCATCTCTGCAATAGCTAAGCTGACAGCCAATTTGATGTAAGCCACTGCATTCAGTAGAGGGATGAAGCTACGAATGAGAAGCCACAGCTTAAGGGACTTCCAGAGATTCTCACCTAGTCCATGTTCCTGCTCCATGCAGATCTGTTCTAGCAGTGTTTTTTAAAATTCTGAATAAACCCCAACCAACCCAAAGCCTGAAACTTTCCAAGAATAGAGATTTCGTGTCTATTCCGGTAGCCTTGTGAATATTGTATTTTACTCTGACAATTTGTCTTTATCTCCCTCAAGATAACTGAAGTCCATTGCTTGTTGACCTAACCCAGATGGGTATGCAGAAAAATCCACTACCTTTCTCCTTTCAGCAACCTCCTACATATTTCAGGATTTCTGTCATGCCCAGCCTCAATTTCCTCTTTGCTAGGCTAAACAATCCATTCCTTTAAATCTCTTTCCTTAGGTCAT
>WEIS01044155.1:2822-17211 GCA_013389965.1 Todus mexicanus
CTTTGCTCAGGGCTGAATGGGGGATATCGAATCCTAGTGTCTCACCCAGAGCAGTGGAGAACTGCTTCTGAGCTCAGCAGCTCATTGCACCCCCTTAGACAGCTGCTCAAGGGTGAGGAGCACCACCCTGGAGGGGGCTGCTTCTCCCCTGGGACTCTGAAAAGGAATTTGGTGTGCCTAGCTCAGACGTAACACATATGGCTACCCAAATACAGACTGTGAGGCGTGTGGGCTTTCACCACTTCCACAGTTTGCTGATCCACTTTAGTGGAAGCTCATGATAAGCATCTTCTAAAAATACACACAGTGCCCAACGCAGTCCAGTCCAGCTTGGGCTGAGGTTTCTAAGTGCTCCTTCAATGCAAGGAAAGCCTGGGGTCTGCTCCGGGTGTAGGGATGTGCCAGGGGGCTCCTGGAGGAGCTGAGCCCCTCTGGCCATGGTGGTGAGCCTGTGTCCACCTCACAGAGCACAGAAGCCTCAGAGGGTTCAGTTTATCCCTCTGAGGGTCACTTGCCAACAACGGCAACTCACTCATTCCAGCGAAGGACGTGACTTCACTTATCTGCTCCCAGGATTTCTCTGCTTGTTTGTTTTGTTTTCATCCTCTGAGGAGGACAGGGAGGGTGGTACCTCCACACGCACAGGGCCGGCCACCTCTGAACCCTAGCACCAGAAGCCCTTTTCATGCTCTATAAATTTTATTGGCAAATCTGTTTCGCTTGGGGTTTGTGGTTGGTTGTGTTTTTTTTTTCTCCCCCGGTAACGCGCCATGAAAAGGCTCATTAAAAAGTGAGCTCCTCGTTCTGATTAATCCTTCCAGGCAGGCAGAGGTGACACATGCTAATGACATTTCCAGCCGGGCTTGTCCCCTGAGACGCCTGCTGCTATTGCGAGCCGAGTACGGCGTGTTGGACGCCAGAAAGGTTGCTCTTGGCTGCAGCCTTCATTTGTAGTGGAGAAATGCCTGCGGGAGCCAGGCAATTGCTGTCTCTCCGGCAGGCCTAGGAGACTTTGTTCTCCAGATGCATCTCATGGACTGTCCTCTTGCGGACATAGGCTGTTCCCGGCCTCCGGAAGGGCTCGGGAAGATGAGGAATGGACATCCCTGGCATCTGCACAGATCCCCGCGGCACGTACTGAGCTGTTGACTGAGGACTTCTCCAAGGCACCGGAGCGCCTGTCTACACCAGGTTGTTTTGTTAACCTCAGACTGTTGCTTGGCCCCTGCCAAAGCTCTGATGTTCTTGGAAAACACCAGGCTAATGAGACGCCTTTCCAAAACAACAGCTGACTTAATGAACCGGGCGGACATTGGCTTAGCAGGCACTGATCCCCAACAAACAGGAGCGAGATGGATCTCCTTGGATCCTGCGTCATTCCCTCTCCCCATCACTGCCTGGGTTTGCGATGGGGAGGTCTACCTCTACCCCAGACCCTTCTCCACTACTTTCCTCATAAGCCAAACCTCACTTCTTGTGAAGGTCCCAGGCTGCAGGTCCAGTTCAAGTGCTGTAAGAACCCAAAGCTGAAATTTTATTCTGCCTCTTCCTGTTGGAAACCAAGATCCCCGTCCAGCTGGAGAAAGGAAGAACTAGGGATGTTCTCAGTCTGGGTCAGGGGTACGTCTGTGGCCACCCAGGCTGTGCTGGATGCAGGCAGTCCCTGCTCAGGAGATGAGCAGCCTAAGCTGTGCTGACATTTCTCTGCTTGGACCCAGCTTCACGGTGACACAAGGCAGAGAACCATCAGCATAAAGCTCTCGCATCCTGCCAGCTTCCCCTGCCCTTAGCAAACATCCAGCCCTTATCACACCGAGTGTTTCATGTAAACCATGACAGGTACCAGTGAGATGTACCCAGCATTGCCTCTCAACAGCTTTGCTTTTCTCGAAGGGTCTTGGCCATTGTGGCCAAGAAACATAAGGGCTCTGTAATGCTTTGTTGGGCCAGGAATAAAGTGAATTTGTTGAAAGAAGGTTACCATGTTATATAAGTAAGAAAAGGGGAGTTGTATTTAGACTGGCACAGGGCGGTTGTTTTCACTTAAACAGAGCTACGCACAGAACATCACTCACGGCTGCTTCTTCGGTGAGGTCTTGTTCATTTTGGCCTGAGCAGCTCTAGGTCAAGGAGGCAGAACTGTGGTCAATCCACAGGAAAGGCAGGAGAAGGGGGGAGATGGAAAGGGCAGGACAGAGCAGTTCATGCTGCTGAAGCCGAGAACTCCTCTGGCATGAGCAGGCACAGCCCCTAGCTGGCTCCCGAGCTGCCAGCTCAGAGTCCAGCCGGGGCCAGTGCAGGGCAGTCCCAGCCAGCGTTGAGTCCAACAGCTGCCCTGATCTTCTCCCAGTCACCCCCAGCTCGGTAGCTCAAAGGTTCCCTTGTAGACAAGCCAAGCTGGAGCATTCCCAGCACTGCCCTGGTGTGGGTTTGGGCTCCAGCACAGGGAGGATGCTCTGGAGCCAATTTAACTACATCAGGGGACTTCACCAGTTGAAGACGTTGTGAGTAGGATCTGGACATGGAGGTGGCAGCGCATCTCTGGCTTGTGAATCTGTCTGAGCACAGCTGGGTGAGCAGGCAGGGGGATCACACTGCCCAGTATCAGGGGCAGCAAGAAGGGGTTACCCCTAACACAGAGACACACTAGAAGGGTGCTTATTTGCTGCCACACTGAGGAGTTTCTATACAAGTAGGGCAGCTGGATGAAGCAGGAGCTGGATTTGATGGGTGTGTGGCCACCTCCATACTCAGCATCACCTTTCTATGAGGCAACTGATGCGCAGCACTTGGGGCTGAGGCTCAGCTCTGCCTGTTCTGCCTCTGCATCCTCTACTTACATTGGGAGTGGTGCAGCCTCAGCCTCGGGGCAGCAGCTGAGACACCTTCGGTCATGTCAGGGGTCTTGGGAAGGTTTGGAGCAGTGGATCCACAAGCCAGATCAACCAGTGAGGGACTATTGAGAGCTTGGAGTCTAAAGTCTTTGTAGAAAACATGAACTGAAGAAACAAAGCATCAGTGTGATGCTTGGCATGGGGAATAGATTGCACTTGCTGCCAAGTGAACTATCTCAGAAGGTTCACCGTTTAACCTTGAGCAGAGACGCTGTCTTGGCAGGTCAGTTGAGCTCAGAGCCACGCACCGACATCTTTCAGATGAAGCCTACAAGGTGTCTCCTTTTTACAGCCACAGAGATGCACCACTGTCCTGTTGGGAGTTTTTGTAGTTAAATGGGGAACGTAACTGAGGCTGGAGGAAAAAAAATCGGTTTGAACTTTGCCAAAACGTGGTGAAAGGCATCAGATGTAGAGGAGGATGGAAGAGGAGACTTTTTTGTTTATGTAGTTGAAAAAGGGTGACAAGAGCACTGGCGGCTTTGCAGACAAACCCCCAAAGGCCATGGGAGGGGGGGATCTGCAGGACCTTTCCTACCTCTTCCTTTGGGGTCCTGGCACAGAGAGCTCTGAGATCCTTGTCTACTTTATCTTGGGTGGCTGAACCAGTCCGTGTTAAAAGGGGATGAACATAACACAATAGAATTCGACTTTGTTTCTGTGTTGTGCGGTTCATTCAGAGGGATTACAGGCGCTTTTCAGCCTGTTACCACCTGGAGAGGCAAATACAAGGGAGCACTAGTTCGAATAGGCTACCCACCGAGCAGCCTTAGTTCTGACAGAGCCAAAGTTGTAGAAGGTTAAAAATGATCCAGGCAGGATCCGGGCCGAACAATCGCCTGGAGCAGAGGGACGTGTTGGGCTCGCAGGGATGCTGGCCAGAGCCACCAGGGTTTGTTAGCAAAGGGTTTGGAGTCGTTGGCTGTAGATAGTCAAGGAGGTAGCTCGATGTGGCGAGGCCCTGGGTGGGATACAGGAGTGAAACCGAGCCCAAGGCCCCTCCGAGGGAAACTATCTCTTGTATATTTTAAGGAAAATGGAATTCCAGGAAGAATAGGGTAGAAGGTTGATGGCATCTGTATGGGGGGGGGGCAAAAAACCCCTCCCCTATTTCCTGATGTATTATTATGGCTGAAGGGATAAGTGATCAAGGGCATCAGAGCGGAGGGCCAGGTGTTATGGACTGTGTGTCCTCCACGTGGATGTGTCTCCAGATGCAGTTTCTGTGTCTTACAAGGCAGGATGGAGTCACCCTGAGCACTTCGGGGCAGGGGGAGCAGGCAGTGCTCCTCTGTTCCACATGGTGCTGGAGCCAACACAGAGAGCATCCCAAAGGGTGAAAGCTTGAAACCCCCTCTCTCATAGACCAGATGTCTCCATGACCATCCTTCTCACCTCCAGCCATTCTGAGAGCAACGATTTTTCCATCCAGGTGGAGTCCCTGAGCTTCAGTTTGAATAACATTTATTTGAAGTGGTTTTGCTTGAAAGAACAGGCTTTTCGGTTTATTAAAAATGTGAGCTGAGTGTCAGCAAATACAAAGGTTGTGTTCAAGGATTTATTGCCGACGAAGCCTCCCTAGAAGCACGCATCCTATGTCTGCAGGGCGATATCCTCATGAGGTCCTTGCAGAGGGCAGATGAGACAAAAAGCAGGGGAAGCAACACCACCAGCTATCCCGGGGCTCATGCTCCTTAATCCTCAGTCCCTTCAAAGGGCTCCCAAAGAAAGTGACTTGTTTGAGGCAACGTTATTCCTCGAGGCTTGTGTTGAGCGGGTGATGATGGAGGGAGGCTCGTCCTCCCCTCCTTAGCCAGGGCTGCGCAGGCTGCAGTCTTACAGTCCCTGGGACATTTCTCCTGCCCACGCGCTGCTGGCCACAGCCACACAGTGAATGGATCCAGGACTGGAACCAGTGATAAATGACCCAGTAGAAGTTGTTGTTTTTTTTAAAAAAAGTACGAAAATCTTGTTTCTCAGTTGGGATGCTCTCCATGCAGCTGTCCAAACAGAATGAAAAGGACCTGCCTGTGTCCGTGCCGCTGCTGAAGAAATAGCCTCCATCACCCAGGAGGGCAAGAAGGGCATGGGCAGGACTTCTGCCTGGTCTCTGGTGTGCCGTGGGGGTGCCCATCTCTAGGACACTCAGGGTACTCCAGCCCCTCTGCCTACAGTGCCAGCACCGTGCTGCACCCGCAGTGGTTTGGTCCATCTGCAGGAGCAGCTCCTGGGATGGGCAGTGTGGCTGGAGAGGTCTGCTGCATGCCATCAATTTTCATCTAAGGAAAACTGTGCCTCAGAGACCAACAATTTGGAATCCTGCCCGAGCAGCTGCAGTGTGCCCAGCCACCCACTGCTGGTCCTCAGGCAGAAGTATGCCCCATCTGCAGTTGCACTTGAAACATCGTTTGAAAAACTCAATTTTTATCTCTCCCTTTCACTGGCAAACACACCTCAAAGGCCCTCACACGTGCTGCCAGCTCCAGCACTGCTCGCTCTGTGTGCTGGTCAAAAGGAGGTGGGAAAGTATCCTGGAAAGAACTGGATGTGTGACCAGACAGTCGTACCAAAGCCCGGCCGATAGCACCAGTTCAGCTCTCACCCACAAACGTCTCAGTGCGAGGCTGCACCAGATACTCCAATTTCAGATTACAAGTGTCAGTTTAGTTTAGCTTGTCAACAAAAGCAATTAATAAATTGCTCTCACTTGCACTCCCCGAAAGGGTGCAGCTGGAATGAATCTGCTTTGCTGCTGTCAGTGGGAGAAGGGTTTTCTCCCTCTGGGGGAACGTGCTTGGCCATAGGTGAAGAAGACTTGAGCTCCATGGAGGGGGCATCAGAGACAGCTTTAGGCTGATTGTCCAAGCCTGGTTTTAAAAGATGCAATGTTTGTCCTGGTGAAGAGAAGTTTGTTTCTCTGCTGGTGATTGAAGGTTCCCAGGTCTTTCAGGTGAAAACACATCTGTTTTCCAAGTGGAATAAGGAACTATCCTGCTGTTGACTGCCAGGACCTCTGTCCAACACGCCATATAGCAGCCAGAAAATGCTAAGGGCCAAATTCAAGCCTGTAAGAACTTAAAAGAGATTCAACCACCGATGCAGGGCTGAGAGCCATGTCCCCTTTGCATCTCAACCTCTTCTTACCATACCACCCTTGCTAGGCTGACGTTAGCTGCTTACTGCTCCTGCTCCTCTGGGTCTGACAGCAAGGTGATACTGGGGCGAGTGTAGCGGGTTCATTTTCCTCATCTCAACCCCAGAGTTGCTGTTTTTGTGGTTTTCGAGGACATTGTTTCCTAATGTAGGAACATCCCTTTAGGCCCTGAGCATTCTCTGACATCAGCGCGAGCACAGCTCAGCCCGTCGGGTTACAAACATCTGGGTTCCTAGGAAATGCGGCGTATCCCTGCCGGTGCTCTGCTGTCTGTTAACGCTTAGAAAATTATGTTTATTTCCTGCCGTGGGGATCAGGCTTCAGCTCGGGGTTATTTCCAGGGCTGCGGTGAGCTTTGTGCCAGAGATGCAAACCGTGGCAAACAAGTACTTAAAAGCCTTGTGTTCAGCAATGGGCAAACCACAGACACTTCAGAGGTTTGGCTTGGGAAACCAGTCGCCAGAAGGAAGGCAAGAGAACTGGTGTGTACACAGGAGAGCCCCGAGCTGCTCTGGGGATAGGTGCTGGCTGGGGTTGGTCATCCCATTTGGCTCTGAGGCTGTGGCTGGTGGGGTGGTACTTGGCCCAGGCAGGACCATAACACCTGTCACCTCTGCGGACATGATTGGGCTTTCCCATGGAGATGACTGGTGGTCCATATAGCAGCTGGCCTGGAAACCCAGCCAAAAAAACTTCTGTGGGAAGGATTTTGCACATCAGTCCCTTCTGCAGTCAGGTTTTTTGGAGCTAATACGTGTCTGGGTCTCCCCGAGACCTCTAGCTTTGTTTTGGGGCTAGCAAGTGCAGAGGCAGAGGTTTGGTTCAGACAGTCCTGGGTCATCTGGCTGGGGTGGGAAGAGCTGGGGTTTTGGGTGATCATCTCTGATCTGGAGGGACCTCTTATCCCAGGGCGTAGCTGTGCGGCAACACGTGCCTGGGGAAGGGAGTCGAGAGTGGGCGAGAGCCTGCAGCTCAGGCCAAGCTGGGAACTGCAAAAACTTTTCTGTCCGGAGGTGGGCTTGAGCTCAAGCTTGTTTCCTCTTTCTTGCCAAAGCATCTGCTGTCCTGCACACTTCCCTTCCCCCCTTCCCTCCAGGATTTCAGGCCATAGAAATGTTTTTGTCTGATCCCGCACCCCAAAACTCCCTTTGGTTTGGTTGTCTGTGGCTTGATTTCCCTCCTCTGGTTGCCTTGATGTGACCTCAGCTTTGGAGTGCCCTTTCACAGTGGAAAACCAAGCTGCTGCATTTCAAAAATGCCCAGATGGGTATTTCCAATGACCTAACAGGAAAACAGCATTTCTGTGAAGCTCAATCATCATGACTTTGTGAGCAGCTCCGGCTGGTCCCAAGCTGCTTTAGTCAATCACTAATTTGTTTGGATGAAAAATGCACCCTGGGCAGGTTGGGATCCCACAGTCTCGGGGCTGGTGAGTCTGGGTCCTGTGACCATCACTGCGGTCCAGCCGTGAGGGATTGAAAATATGAAAGCTGGGCTGCAATAGCTGTGAATGTGCAATGCCCAGTGAGAAACCTGTTAACCAGGAGCACTCACAAAGCTGCTGGGGCTGACCAAGTCTGGTTGCTTCAGAGTTGTGGCAGATTTTTTACCTAGCCAAGGGCAGGACCAGATGTGCCACCACGGGAGGTGGCTGTGAGATGCATCATCTCGCCCATGCCCAGCCGGCCAGTGCTGCGATGGCCACATCACCATTACATGGTGCCTTCTGTTGAAGTCAGGGATGGAAATGGAAGACAACCCCAAAATACCCACTTCCCAAGTTAGACCTGGGTTTAGTTGCTCATCTGCATCTGCGCTTGTACATTAAACCTCTGTCAACGTGTAGCCTTGAGCTGCAGGTGGCATAGCTTGCCATATGGTGAAGGACACGTCCACCCTCGGGGGCGACAGTGGAGGGATCCAGGGTCCCTTTTTCTTTGTCACCCCACCATAAACTCTCCTTTATCTGCATGGTTCCTCAGCAAGACATCTGGGAAGTCTCTCCTCCTGCTCATGCCACTTATAGCTGGCTTGGGCCACAAGGAGCCCATCGCCCACACCAGAAATGATCCTTGGCCCAAAACACTCACAGGGGCTTTGGGACAAAGGGCAAGCAGAGATGTCCTCATGGATGGGTACTTTGGGGGAAAAGGAGCAACTGAAGTTAGAAACACTGGAGAAATCACTGTCACAGCAGAACTACCACCCTGGCACTTGGGGTCTGCTCTTGAGGCACTCAGCATCTTCAGGCCCCAGCAAAACCAAGGCAGTTCCCATCTGCCAGGATCAGGCCCTTCGCTGACTTCGTATGGCTGTGGAAAGCCTCTTGCCAGGCTCCGTGAAGTCATTCAGACCCGTTTTGTGGCCACACTGGAATGCGGTAACCAGGAGTTGTTTTGAGGTCAGAAAGGAATAAGTCTTCTGCAGACAATTGATGTTGTTATAAAAACATCCATGCTAGAGAGGAGGGGGGAGGGAGGTCCTCTTTCCTGTTTGGGAAATAGTTTCTCACTGCATCCATCAAAGAGAAGAATTCTGTATGAAAAATTAATTTAGAAAAAGAAAAAAAAAGTTGCTGGTGGGGCACACGCGCCTGAAAATGAACCACAGCAGGATCAGAGGTTTGGCTCAGAGCAGCATCCAAGACTCAAAAGCAGAGGCCAGATTAAAATACAGGACTCCTCGCTCCCAGCCGGCTGCTGTAACTGGAGGAAATACAGTTTCCTTACAAGAAATGCAACCTCCTCGCTACAACGCTGAGGCAAAATTCATGAACTTCAGCTGAAGCCTGGAGCAGGTCTCCCACTGAGACAGATCTGGTTGATGTCTAGTGCAGCAGGGAGGATTGCAGGAAAGTGAGGATTGCTTCAAAAAAGGAAGATCCCACCACCACTAAGATGAAGGGATTAGAGCTGTCACCCTGCCCTCCCCAGCACTAATCTTCCAGCCCAGGGCAAGCAGCTTTTCCAACCTCGTCCTGCAGCACCATGGTGTTACCCCAGGTGTGACCTGAGAAGCAGCCGTCTCACATTGGCACCATCCCACTGCAGGCACCCTCTCGTGTGAGAGCTAAACCTGACTCTCCNGCCCATGATAAGCTAATTAAAGGATTCCGATAAAATCTGCCTGACAGTTGCAGAAGCGTGTGGTGGCCCTGGTTTCCCCCAGGACAGAGGAGAAGGACACCCCAGGCTCCATTAGCCCCCCTGTGCAGACACCCCTCCTCCTCCTCCTCTACCCTCAAGAGGTTGTCAACACCTTTGCTTGGGTCTGGGCTGTCTCGTTGTCATTGCTTCATCCCTTCTCTGCCTCAGGGTGGTTTTTGACAGTGACCTGGGTATTACAGATGTGAGAGCTGATGCTGGCAGGGACTTCACGGCGATAGCCCAGTGAGTAAAAATGCAGGTGATGTGACATTAGGAAAGGGAGAACCCAAACATCCTCCTCCCACAGCCAGGAAAGCCACCCCTGGGCACATCCATTCCTCAAGTCTTGGCTAAAATGAAAAGCAAAGAGTTTCCACAGCTGGAAACAACTTTTGCTGCCCCAGAGCACACGCAGCTTTGTGTGTTTGAGCATTCATGTCAAGCTCTTCTCCAAAGCCCTGCCCAGTTGCCATGAATGCTGTCACACCTGGGGATTAACCATCCTCTTCAAACAGTTCTGCTCTTTCCTGCCCCCCCTGCCTGGGTGACAGGAGCAGCGAGGGCCAGACTGGCCAAGGCAGCTTCCCAGAGCTGTGGTATGCATGGGAAGTTCAACCCAGCAGAAAAGCTGGGAAATTCCTGTGTTTGACTTGCTTTGATCTGGATTAAATCCCTCAGAGAGAAAAAGAAGAACAGCCTCGGGAAGGCTGGGTCTGTGTGTTTTGACTTTACACCATCAAAGTTTGCCCTAAGCGACCCTTGACAGGCTGTAGGTAGCCGCGGGCTCTGGGCAGGGCAGGGAAGCTCTGTTGCATTTCCAGGTGCATTGTCCTTGCCCGAGGGCGGCTGTAGGGCCAGATTTGGTGGCTTTGCTTCAACACTGAGAAGATGTCTGCCCACTTCATCCTTGGTGGTGCTGGCTCAGGGGGTTCACTCCCAGCCCCACATCACCTCAGGGCTGGGGTGAGCTGGCCAGAACTGGGAGCTGAACATCCTTCAAGGGGTGCTGCTGCTGGCAGAGTGTGTCCATACCCACCCATCCCCCTCGGTCTGCACCACCAAGCATTTTTACCAGCTATGCTCTCAGGACTATGCTCAAGCAGCGGCTTAAGACAGGGGAAACTTGGCTTGAAGTCCCTGCCCTGCATTGACCAATAGGTCTCATGACCCCGAAGATGCTTGTATTTCCAGCTCATCAGTTCTTCATATAAAGGGTTTAACACCTCTACGATCCCACACTATCACATTTCCATGCCTTGTTTTCGCCGTGGATAGACGTAGATAATAGCTGCTCACGAGGGTGAGCACAGGCAGACCATGAAAGTCCTTGAGATGTTGGCAGGTAAGGAGCACCAGGGCTGCTGATCCATCAGGTAATAGCCCATCGCTTACAGCAGCCCAGACCCACCTTTGGGGTGAGCTTGCAGCCAGCGCAGACTATCACTGGTCAGCTGCGAAGCAGGTGAAAGGAAAAATAAGGTATCCCATGGCAAGCAGAGGGAAAGTGAGAAGGTGAAATGCTGTGTTCCAGATGGACTTGTGCGGGGGACACCCGAGCTGACAGCTGCTCCCAGGCAGAGGGTGGGATATGATCTTTTACTGTTCACAAGCGCTGGGGTCTTGATGTTAAACATTGCAGGACAGTGCAGGAGAGTCTTGTTCACGAGTGGGATCACAGGATCTGTGATCACACTCTGCCTTCCGCGGGCAGAGGATGCTGTGCTCACTGGTGTTGGCCACCCACCCGCCCATCCCCGACCTACTCCAGCCCAGGCTGCAATCAACATTTTTGTGCAGAGCCTGTTACAGAAAACCATTAACAGTAGCACTGCTCCCCTGATAAGGTGGGATAAGCCTGTCAGCTTTTGATAAAACCCCAATCTCCAGGAAAACAAAATACACCAGTGCCTTGCAGGGGAGCCCTGGGACTGCCCAGTCTGACCGAGGAGCACCACGGTAGCAGAAAGCCGCCGTCCTGCAGTGGTGGGGGTAGCAGGGCAGGCAAGCTTGTTCCAACACCTCGGTGAAATACTTTCATGTCCTTGTTGATGATAGTGCCGATCAGGAGGTCAGGCGCATAAGCCAGAGTTTTCCTTCTTTCTCAGATCCGCCGATAACGTCCCAGTGATAAGATAGTTCTGTTTGCTTGTACTCAGCCGCGGCCACAAAGGAGAGCTCTGTCCACAGCCCCGATGGTGCAAATATTGCTGAGCAAACACAGGCATCCCTGCTCTTCACACCTGCTCGGCCTTTTGGAAGCCAGCCCGGAGCCAGTACGGGCTCCAGGTTGACATGGGATGGGTGGTCGATGCCCTACCAACCGCTGGGATTCCTTGGGCCCTTTTTGGGGTTGCTGGCTAGTGAACTGAACCAGATCAAAGTGATTAGCAAACCTCATTGCCAGAGAAACAGAGACTCACCATTCAGGGAAGATCAAGACTTATTTTGGACCAGTGGAGCTTGGTCTATGCTTTTGAAGATAGTGGTTTTTCACTGCACAACATCTGATGCAAGAAACCAGTCCTTTGAAGCAGTCACTTATCTTTAAATGCACTAATTAATATAACAGGCTTGGGAAATATTTCAAAATAAGGGTGACTCTCAGTCTCGGCTCCTGCAGCTCAAAGTTTCGACCTCTTATCTGGACCTGTCCATCCTTTCTGAACCAGTCTGGGCTTTGCAGTTGGTGATGGCACAGGCCAAGGTGAATTTTTCTGCCCTTCCTGGCCTGGTTTCTGGGCTGGGAAGCAGCACGGTGCTGGGAGCATCCCCTCACCAGGGCAAGAGCTGCCGAGCAAAAGGTGCTGAGTCCAGGCTGTGTTGGGCAGAGTGGGGACAGCCCACGTGGCTCTCCACGACAGCGCAGATGCTCGGCCCTGCTCTGCTGGGTGGAAATGAACGCGCTGAGCTGCCAACTGTTCCCCTGAGCCAGCTCGGCCTCGGAGAGAAACCAAAACCCTTCCCGAGAGCCGTCATCTGTCAAGCTTGTGTTACTGTCTGGCACGTCAAGTGGCCAAGATGAGGTTTGTAATTCATGGAGAAGGGGAGGAGGCTCAAAGCCACCCCGTGTTCCGTCTCCCAGCATGAAGCAAAGGCTGGAGCAGCATCTGCAGCACAGGTAGAACCATGTCCATAACAGGCTCACAATATGGGACAAAATAGAGAGGACCATCCCCATGGTGAGTCCCTCTCCCTGGGGTTTTTGTCCATGCTGTAAGACAGCAGGTCTGCAGATCACTCTTGGGATCTGACTATAGGGTAACTCCAAGAAAGACGTCTTCTGGGCAGGGCTCCCATTTTCCTGGTTGGCACAGGGGTTTAGGGATCTGAGGGGGTGTAAATACACAGATGAAGCCACTGGCACTGCCTCGGTGACGAGGTGATGTGATCCTGGCAGAGAGGAGGGAAGACAGCATCAAATGGATGGCCAGGGAAGGACAAAAAGCTCATTCAGTGGAGAAAGTGGTGCCCACTCTGCCACCAAAGGGAAATCCTGTGAGAGCTGGTATTCAGAGAGGAGTTTCTGGTACAGCAGCACAGGAACCTGGGCTCTGTGTCACCTCTGGGTGCCACTGGGTTTGGGGGCAGATGACCTGCCAGGGGTTCTGCACAGCTTTGTAACAGGCTCTGACAGCAGCCCACAGCTCCTAGCCACGGGGTCCCTTCAGTAGCGGGTCTGGCTGGGGCCGGTTTAACAATTCCCCTGGCCCTGCTCCAGACGAGATTGGGAAATGATCTAGGGTTAAAAAAACACAACACGTTCCTGAACACGCTTTTGTTTGTTTTTAAACTAGAGCCCAGCACAGCCCGACCTCACAGGCGGCTGAATGAGCACAATCGGAGAGGCAGAGACTGGGCACACGAGTGGCATCATTTTAAGCTGGCTTTGCCCTGGAGGAATCACAGCATGAGCTGGTTTTAAACCGCTTTGCATTGCTTTCACCCCTTGGCTGTCAGGGAACCACGGCCAAGTTCCCCAGCTCCTCAGGGCAGCGATGGAAGCAGAGCTAAGGCTGTTTTGTTTCCCTGGATCTTTTAGGCTGAGCAGTTTTCATAGTGTTTAAAATCTGCCCCGTTGCTGAGCTGGTTGCATTATCAGGCCTTCTGCATTCTGAATAACCTTTGCTTCGAATGTGCAAATTCTTTCAGTATCTGTTTCTTCTGCAGTATTAACCCTCCTGTGGCTGATACACTCCTGCACCAGAAAAGCAGGAAAACTTAATGGAAACAAGTCTTGGACTGGGGCAGTGATGGTTTGTGCACCAGGTGAGCTGGCTCCTGCTGGAGCATCACTTTGAGGTTTGCAGTGCTCAGATCCCTGTCACCATTTGCCCTCCTTCCGAGCTGAGAGGCTCTGGTTTTACAGAAACACAAAAGTATTGATGAAGCCAAGCACTTGGGGACTGGGATGCTGATTTTGGCACCTTGAAAAGCATCTGCTGAACCTGCAGCAGTTTGCAAGTGCCTGGTGAGGTTAGCAGGCTGGGCAGGTAGGAGGTAAACACCATGCTGTGGGCTAGAGAGGAGAAAGGTCTTCTTGAGAAGTACCACAGCCCCGGCAGCTATGGGAGGAAAGCTGCTGCTGAGATCTGGACCAGATAAGAGGGAAACCACAAGGGCAGAGCCTAAGTGGATAAATTGCTCCCAAGTGGATTGCCCTGGACTCTAACTAAACATCGACACTCAATGAGCACCTCAGAGCTGGGCTGGAGTGGGCAGAGCATCTGGGGGCTGTGCGCTTGCTCTGATAACCCCACAGGTTGTCGGGTGAGTTCTCCCGTTAGCTCCTGCCTTTGGATGGCATCTGATTGAATTATGGGATGCAAACAATTAATTTCAAAGCATTTACAACCTCAGGAGGCTGGATTTGTATGGTGCAATTAAATAAGGAAAGCCGATGACAGTTTGGTATCATCTCCCCGATTGAAACAGAGTTCACTTCTTGACTTTGCCTTTCTCAAGAAAATTAATTAATTAAGCTCTTTCCAGGCTGAAGTTTATCTGCAAACTTCCTGCACAATGCCTGATTTGTAGGGAAAATCTCCTGGTCCAATCCCACAGCTACTGAAGAAAGAGAGGGTCTTAATAGATCACCTAGAATGTGCCTGGAAATGCCGTCACTTAGTTGGCCATGCCAGGACCTGAATGTGGGTGGAATGTGCTCTGTGATGTCCAGTCCAGGGGGACAATTCCTG
>WEIS01044173.1:0-31393 GCA_013389965.1 Todus mexicanus
TCTTCCAGAACAAGAAAGGAAGTATACGGTAGTGTAACAACCACCAGCTGACACTGCTTGCCATCATAGGCATATCTGCTCACACAAGGCTCATGATGCTGTCTGCTTCTTGCAAGTTCCTTTGGTTACTTATTCCTCAGCCCCATGTACATGCACACACAGGCACATGTGCACATGCACAGTGACCTACTCTTGTCTCTCTGAAGATGGAGACTGGAGAGATTCTCCCCGGGCTGCCAGGGAAAAAACCCTCCCAAACAACCCACTGGCACAGGTGGGCTTTCTGTTGTAGCAGAGCACCTCACTACTCAGATTTTGACTTCTCTCAGTTTTTATTGCCTGTATTGGACATGGCCACCAGTAGACACAGTTCTGAGTTCGATAAAGAAGGTCAGAGAAGTAAAGAACCTTTTTTCCTCTACTTCTTTTTTCAATCTTACAGTTGTCATCAAGGACTCATACAGCCCTCTCGTTGAACTCTTACAGATGCGGTGCTTGAACTTTCTCAGACCTTTAGTACCTAATTAGAACTGGGAAATTGGTCACATCTCAGCAATGAGAGTGGGTCTGTTCCTTACAAATTTTCTTTGTGTTATGTCCTTGCAGATATGTCAGGACTCAGAGCAGTCCCACCAGTGTTTAGGTTTCATCTGTCATTCCCAGAGGATTTCATTACTCCCTCNTCCGTTCATCCCAGAGGATTTTATTACTCCCTCAAAACATTTTTTTTCCTACCAAGATGTCACATTGCCAGATAAGTTCCTCCATTGCCTGTGAACATTAGAACCTCCCTGTCCCACAGCTATTGGATGTAAACTGGCAGAGAGGTGGGGTCTGTCTGGTTGTTTTATTGTCACTGCGTTCAGGGGAATATTTTTTTTTTTTTAGTCAGTATTCTTCTCATTGAAAAATGCTTTTTCCATTGTCCTGAAACGATTGTCGAATTCAGTGTGGACTTACCAAATTGCTTTCCTGGAAAAAAATGTCAGGATTATATTCACAAAGCTGAGAGGAAGACAGCCACTTTTTATTCACTCATAAAGGATGTGGGAGTCCTGGGTTTAATTTCCTCCTCTGCCTGGGGGAACTTCAACCAGCATCACTTATCTCTCAGGAGAATACCATAAGGTTGTGCTGTGCTGCATACTAAGGTGTGTTGTTCTCACTCCTCACTATTGATGTGTCCTGGGCTGCACAGAAGGTCTTTCTAGACCCTTAGCTGAAACCCTCACATGGAAATGGTTCACCTGGCTTCCCCAGTCTGTGCTAATGAATATTGGACTATTAAGGAGCATGAAAGTACTGTCAACTGAGCAGCCTTGCCTCCACCAGGATCTCTCTGGCTGTGGCACTCTCCAGGGAAATCAGAAGGGCAGATAGAGCAGCAGAAGAGGACATTGCACATCCTACACAAGCACTACATCAGGCAGACCCATACACTAAAGCTCATAAGGCACAAAAATACCACTCAGTCAGCTAAAGAGAATTACTTGTACAGTCAGCACAAGTTAAAGATAGGAAGACTAAATTAGTTCAAACAGAATGTCTTCCTTGTACCACCAAAAGACTGTGCTGAGATCAGGGCTGATATACAAGATGAGTGCCAAAATCAATGGACCAAAACTAGTATGAGAGGAGCTAAACCTACCTGGTGGCTGCTGGCATGTTCATCATCTTCTGGAGTCATCCATTTTGATACTGATGATAGGATAGCTGGACAGAAAGTAGAAATCTTGATATCATTGCCAACTTTGAGACCTAAATTAACGCCATGACACTGTTGACACTTAGTTACCTGACCTGATCAGACCTTGTGGCTAGTTTCTGACCAGGAGACACAGATGTCGTTGCTAGCTCCACCAACTTCAACTCAGTCCTGGAAAACCCATATGACAGATGAGACTTGGAGTCCTGATGTCACCCCTTTCTTAGTTATTTTGTCATTTCCTCATCTGCTAGACAGGAGGGGTACAGGTTGCACAACACAGCTATGAGCTGCAGTCAAGGAGACACCTAAAAGCAGTGTCTGAAAGGGGCAAACACTGATACAAATTTCCTAGATCTCAGAGGGGCTAAGGCCATGGATTGAGCTTCTCTTTTTCTAGCAGAAAGGCTTCAAGTAGAAGTTAACACCAGAAAAGGAAATCCTACTTCTCGTCTTTACTGTCCTTTTCTCTCCCCTTGAACACACGTGTGTATTCAAGTGAGCAGAGCAGAGTCCAAAATGAATTGTAACAACAGACACAGTCTATCTCAATGAGTGTTTCTTTTTCCCCAAGAGCAGCCACTGCTGCTACGAACTTAAATAAAAGGAGGGAAACATTGTTATAAGAACTGTTGACATCTAAGGGAAGAGAAATAATGGACGCTTTAAAAAAGGAAAATCTTACTTTATACTTTATTTTTCAAGTGCTTAAACTGTTTTTCCTCCTTTTTGTGTATCTTTAATTAAAGGTTAAAAGACTTCTACCAGTGATTGTTTGCCATGGTAACCAAGTAGGCTGAGGTCTCAGAATTCAAAACCCAAAACCTTTTTAAGTGTTCAGTGTTGCACAGTGTCGGGGTCATGTTAGCATCTTCAACTCTGAGCCTGTTCCTTCCCCTGAAATGAATATGGCTATGCTCTGATGTCCAGGCCACTAGACTAGAGAGGGACAGCCCTCTCACCCACGCACTCCCCCTTTGAATCTAACCCCTTCCTCTCACTTCTCCTTTGGGTGTCTAAATGATTCATTTTGAATTAAAGGCAATTTTCAGTATGAAAAAGAACTAATTTTTTGCAGTTTTGTTAGCGAGAGAAGCAAAACCCAACCAACCTCCTGTTCCTACTGAGGTGGTATTTTCTTCTTTCCTGCTGAACAAAACTGCACTTGTTCATACCTTGCTGCTATTTTTAAGAGCGGGACCCATCTGTATGCCATTCCAAGGCACCACTAAGACTTCAGAGGCAGAATACACATCATAGTGTTTTCTAGTTAGTTAAGAGAAATGACTGGCAAAGTCATTTTTGCACTGCGCACTGTCTGTGTCAATGCACGAGTGTGTATTTATTACATTAGTCACCTCAGCTACTAGAATGCCTTGCAATTAAGATTGCAGTAGTACCTGAAATGTCACATTGCTTGTCTCTGTTCTGAGTGGGGCACTGTCTAACCAGACAAGGCAAAGAAAGACATATGAGGGCATGATCAGACTTATTCTTATAACCACATTAGAGCGGCTAAAAATGCTACCACACCTAGTAGAGAAACATCTTTTAGCTGAGGCAGAATCACTGGCCATGTGCAAACTCTCAATCTGCTGTACTGCAAAGTAAGATGAGTTTCAGACGTGGGGGAAACTAACTCATTTCTTTGTGTGTTTGCAATTAGACCAGGAGTACAATCCCATCCAGTTCTCACATCTTTCCTGTGACAGCCACCTCCAGCCACAGTGGCACATGTTTCAGTTGCTGTAGCATGACACACAGTATCATCTGGTTGTAGGCTGAGTTTGAATGAGATGCAAGCAAGGCAATTAACACAGGAGTATCCACATGGCTGGTGTGTTGAGTCAATTGTGCCTGTAGACAGAGGTTGGTGTGAGTTCACAATTATCTCATGTGAAATGCAGAGCTGGGACTTGCCCCTCTAGCAGGATGTGGGCAGGTGGCTCCTGCTTGGGCAACCCAGGAATTCCACACTGCCTTCAGAGCAGGTCTTTGTCCAACACAGCCCAAGGCATCAATGCTCCCCCTCTCTTTGCCTCTCCTGCACATCCTCCATTGCTTTCTCACCAGTAGTGCAGTCCTGGCCTTGATTTCCAAGGCTCTTTCCTTCATGCTGCTTAGGTGAACAGTTTGATTTGTTACTGTAAGCAGATAAATCAAAGGAATTAGGAAAGAACAATAGCACAAATAACTGAATGTTGGGGTGGATATACAGTACAAACAAGACCCTCAACTTTCCCCTCATGCTCTTCTAAGCTAACTAATAAAGGTGGTGCAACTGTGACACAAGAACCCAGCCGTCTGTGTTTTTTCATAAGACTTGCTCACTTAAATCAGCATCTTAAAACAAAATTAAAAACAAGTTTCTCCAGGAGAAGAAAAGGCAGTGAGTTTGTTTGCTTCTATCCTTTCTTCTTCAAAGTTTTTATGTTTCATGAGTTACTCTCATCAAAAATATTTTCATATTAAATGCAGAGAAAATAACAAAATTATCTGTTCTGAATATTAGTGGACATGCTAATTCAGACAGATTCTTATCTACCAGATGCTGGAAGAGCTTTCTTCTGCGGAGGTGTGTTGAAGCACCCAAGCCAAAGTTTTGGACACTTTTTTTGAAAGAAGTACTTGCGGTGACTTATGTGCTAGTTCAGGCTGCTGTGTTAGTTTTGGATGAGATACAAACCTCTTTCAAATGTTTGTTCCAAAAAAGAAAAATTATCTTGTCAGTTCCCTGAAGGCCTGCTCCCTAGAGCTCTATGGCCAGCTGCCTTTTTTTTTTTTCCAAAACAATTCTCTAAGTGCTGTCTTTCCTAAGCCTTTTAATTTGTGTGTCATAGTGTAAAGTTTTCTGTGGTTGCAGAAGTCCTTACTGAATGTCAGCGGTACTCCATGAAAACACCTGACTAAGTAGGAACCATCTAACCCTTGGGAGTTATTGACTGCTGCCTCCAAGGGCGTAATTAACAAGTGGCAGAACTTGCCATGTGGGTCATGTTTTACAAGATCCCACAGTATCGGTATTGATTATGATTAGATTAGATTAGGTTGATGGTAAATGCTTATTTAAGTTACGAGATTTTCAGGCAAACAGTGAGTATCCTGTCAGGAGCACCACCAAGCACATATTGAACACAGAAACATTTTAAAGTGATGGTTATAATCATCACATATGCAATACCTGGAGGCATGTATATATGCAAGAGTCTGAGCATGCCAGAGGAAAGCCAGATTCCTGTATTTAACACCTTGCAAGCTAGAGGAACAAATGAGTTCACCACACTAAGAGGTAATTGTACATTAAAAAGAACAGCTTATGGAAACCTCTGATCTGTGCATGCCTGCCAGCTAATGGCGTATATATAGAAAGCGGTAGCAAATACAGCTGGGCTGGCACATCATTCGTTATTGCCTTGACACTGATTCTAAAGAGACTTTCATAAGCTTGTACAAGGAAGAATGTTATTTTTCAGTCCGTCAAAATATGTAGGTGGCTTTTTGAATCCTGAAAATTCCATGCATCTGTCAGAAAATGTATGTTTTATCCAACAAAGACAAAAGCCAAGATGATTTTGCTGCCCAATCCAGGGTGTCCATTGCCCTTTGGATGTGCTAGAACATCCTAGACATCTGCACACAGCTGCAGACATGACAGAGGACCTAACAGAGACCATGCCTTTGTAAATCTGTGGCTGAAGGGAATCCTGAAGTATCTCATATATCTCTTGTTGCCTAAGGTTAGGCAGCTGAATCTCACACATTTTTTATTTTCATGTGCTATTTTAATTTTCTAATGTCTTACAACCCTTTTTTTTTTCCTTCCCTTCTTACTGTTACTTCCTCGAAGTAACAGCAGCAAAGAGGGAAAAGACTAGCAGAAGGAGAGATACAGAAGAAGAAAATAAAGGGGGGGAAAGGCAAAAATTGGAGCACTTCTTAATTTAAGAAAGTCCAAACAAAATGAATCAGAACTGTAAAAAGCTTTAGAATGAAACATTTTCCTTGATTAGAAGTGATTTGCAGTTTTGTCTGATCCACTTTATCTACTAATGCCTGCAAAACCCTCCACCTCATCTGTGAATGCCCTCTTGTCAAGTATAAATAACTGGCAGGTTAATTCAAAAGCCTTGTTGTGCCACAAGTGATCAGATGAACGAAACAGTGAAGTGAAGCTTCTCACAATGTGAACCCAGGTTAGAGCCTCCTGTGCGGTCTGGAAGACAAGTTAGAGGACCATGAATGGAGATCCTGATGCTGACCACCTGAGTGGCCTTAGTTGCCCCACTTGATCTTCACTGGGATAGCTGGAAAGAGTAATGAACCCCAGTGCAGTGTCAAGATTTATGTCAAGTATTATAACTGCAAGTCCTCTTAGCTGCCTTCAAGAATTATTTCAAAAACTCATCTGAGAGAAGAGCTGGTTTTACTGGCAAATGAGCATAGCAGATGAGAGTAGAAATTGCCCTTCTAGCAGGAAAGACAGCAGATCTTCAGATTGTGAATTCTGTGGGTGTTTGTGTGTGAATGTACACAGCAGGGGAAGAAGCAATAATGTACTACTTTCCAAAAAGCAGCAGATGGATATAACTCCCTTCATATTGGAAGTTCTTGGTCCTGGAGTTATTGATTTGACTCAGCTTCAGAGTTGATTTGACTCTTTTCAGCCAAGGTTCAATGAGATGCTATGGCTACAGCCAGAGCTACACCTGGATGTAGCTCTGGAGAAGCAGTGGGACTCTGTGGCAGAGGTTCTGAGGCTCGCCACTGACCAAGGCCTATGTGCCTCTTCCTGGGAAGGCTCTAAGAGAAATTATCATGCTGCCTTGAAAGGTCAGACCATGGAAAAACAAAGAAGCTGGGCTCCCAAGAACCTTTCAAACTTAGGCACGTCCTGGAACATGACAGGCTCCAGAAAGCAGACATACGTGTTTCGCTCAGTATGGAAAGCTGCGTTATGAAACTTCAGTTGCTGTTTTCATATTATAATGCCTTTAATTTTTTGTCCTCCGAAGTTTTATCTTCTCCTGGGCATAAGGTACTGCCAAGACTCAGGTTTTCTGCCATTAGAGTTGCCTAGCTTTGGTGGCAACACCATTGCCCTGATAAACCCAAAACTGAGGGCCCCGGTCTACCCTTTAGGCAAACATGTAATAATCCTCTGATGGCTGCATAGTTGGCAACTGAAATGTGATGTGAGAGTCTGACAAAGAAAGGCTCTGCAGCCCTGGTGCAGATAACAGGTAAACTGACAAGGACAACATGGTGACCTCATCAGCTTTGAAGATCTTGGTAGAGGGCAAACAGCGAGGAGTTTGGCACTCATCTCCATGATCATCACCTTCCTCATTCAACTCTCCTGTTGTCTTACCTGGTTCTCACAGATGCATGGATCCAGGCAGAGCACAGTGAGCAGCTGTATTTCTTCCACAGCACTAAAACTTTCAGCCAATGTGGCCTGTTGGGTCAGTAGTAATTCCATCTCTGTCAGTGCTCTCTGATGTTGTGGGCAGCCTTGGATGAAGCAGAGGAAACACAGACCCAGGTGTGCTGTGATCTGCACAGCTGCAGCCAGCTGTGGACTTCTGCTACTGCTCAAGAGCAAGGCAAAATGGCACAGAGTCTTCATCATCATCTTTGTGGTGTAACATGTAATCCTCCACACATGTTCTACCAGGCAAAGTATCAAAGCAGAGCTGTGAGTGTCAGCAGCGACTCTCTAGTATTCTTGGGTGATAATGTTCAGTTGTATTCACAGAATTTACTCAAGTCAAGTTTACAAAAGCAGGCAGAGAACAGTCCAAAACTGAGGACAGGAGAAACACATAACTCAGAGACTACAGATGGATTCTCTCTTGCCCACTCTGCTGCAACCCGCAGACTACAGTGAAGGCAGTGTAACTTCAGTTCTGCCATTGCCTGGGAAGTGTCTCCACTTCCAATCCCCCCAACACCACTTTATCTCCCTGACAGCAGCAGGATCCTCTTTCTCTTCCGTCGCAGTCTCTTGATGCCAGCTATGTCCTGCCACCAAAAGGCTGGGACCTAGCCTCACTATTGAGACCTGTTCAGACCAGGGTGAGGCATCCATGAGCCAACCCTGCAAGATCATGCTGGGGTATGCTGGGCTATAGTAAAGCAGGCAGCTGTGCATTATCCATGAGACCTCTCTCCTGACGGTCACAGACTGTCCCACCTGTCACAGAAAAGGAGGATCTGCCTCATCTTTGCTGCATCAGCGCACAGCCAAGGTGCTAGTCTGTGCTGGAGAGAAAGCACCAGGTGCATCTCCCTCACAGTTGCTCACCTGCAGAGGCAATATCCTCCAGCAATACATTGAAATGTGTGTTCTTAGAAATCATCCCAGTGTTACTTGCCAGGACTATATGAGCTAGGACCCTTGGAGCAAGCTTGAATAGCCCCACCACAGGCTGGCTGGTCATAAGATGGCCACTATTAGAGGTTCCTCAGCCTTCCCGCCATGGAGGTGATCAGGAAAGAGGAGTTGTCATCATGCAATTGTAAACTCCTTATGACACGGCGCATCTTTCATCCCTCTGATGGCACCAAGCACGACAGGGAGAATGAGGAGGACAGTGCCTACTTAACCCCTTTGGCACTCCCCAAGCATAAATGTTCATTAATAATAATAACACCATAAAGAGAGCCAAAAAAGAGCAGACCCTGCAAAACAGTGTAACAGTTACCTGCCAACTGAACCCTGGAAGCAACAACAATAAACACAGTGCAAGTAGAAATTATCAAAGACAACTTGGGAGGAAACCACAAGAAATGGCAGTTGAGCCTTATTAGTGCTATAAATCATAGAACTGGTTTCGGTTCCTGCAGCTCCTCACAAGCGGCGTGATGCTGTCTCTCTCACAGCATGCAATAGGGGTCTGCACAGCCTGGAGGCACAAAACAAAGCAGGCGGGGAAAAGCGTCACTTTTTACCAAAGTAATTCTTAATTTAATTGTAAATCAAAGGCAAGGGGGAAGGACGGTTCTGGTACTGTCTGTGAGCAACAAAGATCAAAACAAGACTTGAGTGAGGTAGGACAAATGTGGACTTTCTGGGGTTTGGAAACTTCTTTAAGTGCATGTTCCAGGCAGATGTTCTCACAAGGCTATCTGCTTGTTTACTTAATTATTTATTTATTCGAAGATTTGTCACCTCTGTGCTCTGCATTTACCTGATTGGCCTTAAACTCATTGTATATATTGAAGGTTTTTTCTCCAGGGGTGATTTTGGCAATGGGAGCTGCAATGCTCGAGTCCTTCTCTGACTCTCCTCCGAAGTGGAAGGGGCAGGGCGAAGGGTTAGTCCACCTCACCTCTAGTTTTAACACTGTTTGAAGCTTCTTGAAGCACATGATCATTTTTTACCTGGGACTCTCCTATTGCCAGCTATGGATGTGTGTTATTGATTATCCTTCTTCTCCTGAATAGAAAATTCATTCTATACTGAATTCTCTCAGCAGGACTTCAGACTCACCAATAACCACTGTTATCTACCTTGTTCGCGGAAGCAATGAACCTAGGAATTAATAATATTCATTACTTATTTTTAGTATTATTTAAGAACCAGAAATATGCTCAGCATGATAAGAGGCCAGAGATGGAGACAGTCACGGCCTCATCACAAACGCTTTCTCATGAGAAATACCTGCCATTAGGGAAAATACTGTCTCCCAGGGGTAGTTCCAGAGACTTTAAGAGGAGTCCCCAGGCCAGAGAGAAATCCCAAACACTAAATGATACTTTCAAAGCAAGCCTAAAAACCAACACCCTGAGCATTATATGTTGTCCCGTGCACTACTACATGGCAAGGAACACCTACTTAATACACAATCCAGCAGGTAGCACAATGTGGAGCAGCAAAACAAATGACAAAGACCAGAGCATTTTAAGAAGTTCAAACGAGGAACAAGTAAAGTTCTGTATCTTACTGGGTTTGCTTTAAGCTTGAACCATTATCTTCTCCTGGACAGCAAGAAGGCAAGAGTCACACTCTTGTCTGTGTGAGACTGATTGCTTGTGTTCTCAGAAGCTAATCTTTAACCATCTAGATGAAGGGGGTTTGTCTGGGACTGCATAGTTGGAGAAGAAGCACCACCAGGATGGTGAGGTCAGAATACAAGGCACTCATGCAGATGTTGCAACATGCTTTAGCTTGCTTGTGTCCTCTGCATGTCTGAAATACCTAGTAAATAAGGGGGCACTGCTGGAAAAATGATAAATGCAAGACAGTATTTTTGTCCTGTCTTGTGTTATTTACCTGCAGGAGCACCGAGCATCTGAGGCAGATTCTCTCAGCCAAGATGTGTTTTGCAATAGCACAACCTCAGACAACAATACCACAATGGCTTCATAGAATCACAGAATCTTTGAGGTTGGAAAAGACCCTTGGGATCATCGAGTCCAACCATTAACCCTACTCTGTAAAATTCATCCCTAAACCATGTCCCCCAACACCACGTCTAAACGCCCTTTAAATACGTCCAGTGATGGTGATTCAACCCCCTCCCTGGGCAGCCCATTCCAGTAGCTGACTACTCTTTCTGTAATTTTTTTTTCCTAATATCTAGTCTAACCCTCTCCTGTTGTAGTTTGGAATCATTCCCTCTTCTTCTATCACTAGTCACCCGTGAGAAGAGACCAACACCAACCTCTCTGCAACGTCCCTTCAAGCAGCTGTAGAGAGCAATGAGGTCTCCCCTCAGCCTCCTCTTCCTCCAACTAAACAGTTCCGGCTCTTTCAATCTTTCCCCATAATATTTATTCTCCAGGCCCTTTGCCAACTTTATTGCCCTCCTCTGCACCCACTCCAGCATCTCAATATCTCTCTTGTACTGACGTGCCCAAAACTGAACACAATACTCAAGGTGTGGCCTCACCAGTGCTGAGCACAGGGGGATAATCCCCTCCCTACTCCTGCTGGTCACACCATTTGTAATACAAGCCAGGATGCCATTGGCCTTCTTGGCCACCTGGGCACACTGCTGGCTCGTGTTCAGCCACCTATCAATTAGAACCCTCAGGTCCTTTTCTGTCACACAGCTTTCCAGCCATACCTCCCCAAGCCTGTAGCGCTGCATGGGATTGTTGTGGCCTAAGTGCAGGATCTGGCACTTGGCCTTGTTGAATCCCATACCATTAACATTGGCCCATCAATCCAACCTATGTAGATCTCTCTGCAGAGCCTCCTTTTCCTCATGCAGATTAACACTCCAGCCTAACTTGGTATCATCCTGCCATACAATCCCCATTTGGTCCTTGATACAACCATTTCATCTAGAAGCATCTTAAAAAGCCTATAGTAACCCACTTTTCCAGTCAGACAGGGAAACCACCAGCTGCCCAGAGGGAAAGGCACAGCCCAGATGGATCATTTCCAGACCACAGGTACCACACACAGCTAGGGCAGAAGCAGGAGGCAGGTTGTTCACTCTTCTGAGTGTTAAGCGATCAGTAGCAAGTACTTCATAAGTGACACTTCTCTGCATCCATTGAGCTGCAGAAGCTGCTTCTATCTATAGGCTTGTGTGAGGCCAAGGAAAGATTTGCAGCCTGGCACTGGCAAGGGACAGCAGCTGACACTATGGTTTTGTGATCACAGACTAAGCCACATCGTGCCAGACGAAGTTGTCCTAGCCTCCTCTGTCTCCTGCCACTAGTTCTCACCCTGAGGTCATCTTCATCTTTGGCTTCATGAGAGCTAATCCCTCATACACACTTTTTTTTCCTCTGTTAATTTCGATCTAGATTAATTAATTTATTCAGGTCAGTATGTGGTCTCACACGCTCTTGCATCCAGCAAGCGAGTGAGTGTTGGAAGGCAGGACCAGGCAGCCAGCAGAAGAGCTTGTTTCTCCTTCCTGCAGCAATTGCTTATTGCCAGTGTGGCTTTGGGGTTTTGTTTGGGTTTTTCAAAGGGGAACTCTCAATTATGTGGCACAAGATTCAAGCTCTGACTCTCTGCTTATGATTCGAACATGTTCACAGTGATCTTGTGCTCCTGAGTAAGATAGCCACATTGTGAACTTTCCTTAGACATGGACCAACTACAGGCTCTGCTAACATGCTTCTATGTTAAAGGCAACTTTGTAAAACTTTAGTGCATATGGTGTCTTGTTGGGCACACACCTTATGCTGACCCTGGTGCCTTGCCAAATTTCTGTGTGTAAAGATAATCTAACCATTGTCTGAAGTCCAAGACAGCCTGAGCTTCCTGCAGTCATGCAGTAGGACAGCCCACAGCAGTACATCAGGTACTGAAACATTTTGTGCACAGTTGCTGTTGCTGGTGACTGTCAAAGCAAAGAGTAATAGGATACTTGGCTTTGTTCTGACTCACTCTGGTTAATCTTTTATGTGTGAAACCACTGCTTTCAGTAGCAGTACCTATATATGCCTGCTTGAAATGACTGTGAATCTCAGGCTTGACCAATCACTATCTCACTCAAGCAACAGGGTTTTGTGCAGTTTCTGAACATAAGCACATCACATCAAGCATTACCCAAAAGCACATCACTTCCTCCTGATCAACAAGATGACAAAGCCTCAAAATTCGTCTGCTTCTTCCAACGTCACCTTCTGATCCCTCCAGTACCAAGCTGGGAGCCTGGAGGCAGTGCTGTGCCAGGCCAGCTGCCAGCCTACAAGGGCATTCCAGCAGAATGAGCATCCAGGAGTCATACATGGTTTTGCAGGGCCCAGAGAATAGGTGACACAGAAACTATCAAAAGAAGACGCTGCTCCTGACTTGTTCTGCAGCACAGCATAGGAAGTCTCCCTTCAGGATGGAGGATGCTGCCCCTTTCCCTCCCACACAAGACTGCCACTTGCCATGTTTCCGCCAGGGCTGGGCAAGTTGGTATGTCACCTCATCACACAACTGTTTTAATCTGCCAAGACTTGCATTGCTTGTCTGAGGATGAGTCAGACCAAAGGAAGTGAGGAGAGACAGATGCAGGTGAAAAAGGATGAGTCTGACCCTCTTAGATAGTGGGAAAGGAAGGACTGAGATGTAATAACCAGTAGCGCTGGATGAAGCAGACATTTGATCCATAAACCCAGCATCCCTTTCATTCTCCAAGCAGTACAATGAAAATGTCCACTGCATTAAGGATTTTTTAAACAGTTAATCTGCAGGAGTCTTCAGGAACTCATTTTGAACTTTCATGCTTTTTTCATCAATCTCATCAACAACGAAAAATAAAAAAGAGTGAAGAATGGGATGTTTTATTTAACAGCGCACAACACGCCAACTAAGCTAAGGGTTTAGGATACTGAGTTTGTAGTAGTGATGCTGGTTAGGGCTTTGGCTTATCACTGATATGTCCAGGACTCCATTTCCCAACTCATCATAAACAGTGTTTATCTAAGGATATGACATGCCTGAGACAGAGCCAGTTTGTGTACGACATCAGTCACCTTGCCAGATCCGAACAAAACTGATTCCAACATCAGGCTGAGATACTGGAAATGGAAATGGCCTCAACACATGACGGTAAGTGTGGTCTGTCATGTCTTGATAATGCTTCTGTCTCTGCTAGCTGCGTTCACTGTCTGTAGCCTTTGCCTTCTGATGGAAGTTTCTTTCACCCAGGCTGTACCCTGCTCCCCTTTGTGCCGCACTGACCCAGCTTCCTACCTAAAATCAACTCCCATTTCTGCTGTCCTGGCTCCCTCCATCATTGCATTCCCTCCTAATGCGTAACCAGGCTCCAGATTTTAACACAGCTCTGTTACTGGGAACCAGCGTCTGATTAGACCCTCCAAATAGCATTATCTTCCCACCCCTCTCATTATTTAGAGCTATTCTGAAGACAATAGATGATCAGATGTGCCCAGGGAAACAGCTGGGTTGAGCACAGGGATAGAAAAGCTAACTTAGGAGAAAAGGCACCAAGAGAAAAACAGTGAACTGCACTTTCAAGTTTTGCCAGCATAGCAAAGAGTGTGGGAACAAATTACAACCGTCAGTAAGACACCTCTGGCAATGAAAGCCCCACTTTCTTCAGGAAACTGGTGTAAGTTATACTGGCAAAAGCTGTATCTCCAGTAGAGGTTTGTCAGAAAATCCTTCCCAGGGTAGGCAGAGCCAGCAATATTAAAAGGCAATAATATAGCCCAGCTGTAGGAAGCCTCTTTTCATGGGGAGAAATATTTTCCTGTGACAAGTCTCAAGCAGTTAAGCTCCAGAGAGTTTCACAGTACAGACAGAAGCTTTGTACATTTTCTATATGAATATGTATTTAATTATGGCTCCAATGCAGAACACATTAACATAAATAAAGAGGAGAAATAGCAAGCAAAAAAGGAAGGAGGGGAAAGGTCTGGTTTTCACCTGTCTCCCTCAGCAGCAGCGCTGAATTCTCGTCATACTAGGGAGGATACAGAGCTCTGCTGGGACATTTCAGCTTACCCGTTCTACTCCCAGCAGCTAGGACCAGCCTTCTCAGCCCTACTGGTCATGCTTAGGGATTAGTACCTGTAGGACCATGGTCAGTGTCTACTTTAAGGTGTTTCAGAGCCAAACCCCGTGGGACAGGTTTGATTTTGCCTCCCCTCTCTCTCTTCCTCTCCCCACTCAGGGAAAAGGTAGGCGGGGAAGTAACCAGTAAACAAAGGGGCTTGCTCATAATTTTTAAATGTAATTTTAACTGATAACAAAAAGATATTAAGAGAAAAAAGGGATGTACAGAAATGTTGAGGGAAGTGATATCTATATATATGCAGAGAGAGAGAGAAAATCCGATCTCTGATGGCAATGGATTTTCCCCACAACACATGGATGCAGGTCCTGCCATCCCTGGGATGAGGTTCCAGCAGCACCAGCACGATGTACACATAGGAAGGGAAAAGGGCCGACAGAACTTCCTGCCCCCTGTAAATAGGGAAAGGCAGGAAAAAGAAGGGAATACATGACCCTCTGACCCCACAGGGTCCTAGGGTCACTACCTGTTCCCCTTTTAACCTTTAAACCACAACAATCAGATAACCAAGATCCAGAAAGAGACGTAATATGTTGAAGAGCAGAAGAAGAGGGTGGTTGTTTGGGTTGTTTTTTTGTGTTTTCCTTTTGAGGCCATCTGCAGATCCATGGACCCTATGAAGAAGAAAGTTAGCCACAGGAATCCCTCTGTCCCCACATTTTCAGTGCATTTACATTGTGGGAGGCATCCCTTCAGGTCAGCAGAGCTTTCTTCTGGCTGCAGGCATCTGCCACAGGCTCAGTGTCTGAAGGGGAAGTAGGGCTCTCTCACCGACACCAGCCCTCCAGCCCTGTGACTCCAGTATAGCCCTGACACAAGACCTTCCCTTACCTGCTGCCTTTCAGGAACACGCTCTTACACAGTAGCTTCTCACTGTTGTATTAACCCTCCACTTCTTTTGCTACCCATGGGCAAGGGAGACAGCACACATCTCTGTATCTCAGCTCTCCTACTCCCATTCCTTATTCCCCTGCCTGGGACACAGCACTTGCCACAGCGAGAGTGGTTTATGTTGCCAAATGACGGGCAAAAAAAACAGATGAACAAGAGCGGTAGTGCAGGAGAAGGAAAGATTTGCCTGAAAACCAAGGCATAAAGTTCCCTCTTCCTCTGCCCCTCCATCCTGCAGGACTGTCCGCTCACATTTGCATGAACATCCAGTTCCTCTGTCTAGTACACAGTGATGACTTGTAGCCTATCTGCTTACTGAAGTAAGTAAGTCATGTCATTTGCAGAGGAGAGCAGAGGGTTCCTTCTACTGAGACTCTACCCTGGCTGCTCTGGAGCAGAGATAAAGACTTAATGTTTCTTTTTTAGTTGTATTAAATCAAGACTCTTTGTCAGAGGTCCTAAAGGATATGATGAACTTCCAAAATGTGTGATACTGTTTGATCTTTCATTACTGTACTTCAAAAATGCACTCAGAGGGAAATATAAGTCTGATCCATTGACAAAAATCCCTCCCCTTTGTTTTTGCTAAACATGTTTTGCAATCCAGTCCCAGCATTTCTCGCAGTAGTTGGATTCTACCTCAACGCTGAAAGGCTGAGCAGAAACCAACTGTGCCCAGTTTGTTTCTAGGAAGCACCCTCACATAATACTCTGCTCAAAGCAGCCTAAACCCAACCAACTCTTTCAATGCATGTGGCTATTTGGCATCCCATTTGCTGTAAAGGCCTGCTGTTGACACTGGAGTTGACAGGGTTAAAACTAGCCAGCCTATTTGTCTTTGAAAAATAGAAAAACATACTATAGAGGAGGTAGAAAGTATTAATCTCTCACGGTCAAGGCTGGCTGGTCCTGGTGCCTACATTCAGGACTGCCTCAACAAGTGCAGAGCTGTTTAATTATTGACAAAGAATAAAATCCTCCAACCAGGCTACACTTCTTTTCAGGAAGAAAAAACAACTCTATCCAAACTGGCAGCGCTTGAAAGTTTTGCTTCTTTGTGGTTTTAACACCAGTGCGCATAAAGAAAACACAAGGCCCAGACTGAGCAGTAGCAATGAGTGCTTAATATTCTCTTTGCATAACCCTAACAAATCAGTGCATGATTTAAAAATGTCACTGCACATCTGTGTTTGGTGTATGTTGCTGCAAAGTGGGGCAGGAGGAGGGGGAACATGAAGAAGAAAAGCGGTAGAGATCCTGCAAGCTATTTACCTCTCTGCTGAATAATTTCCCTGGCACATGCTGAAGTCCTGTGTGGCCAGGAGAGTGACTCTGTGGGAAGGCTCCAGATCCTGCTGCAGCACTTGGCCTCTGAGAGAGCTCTGTCCCCAGGGTCTGGTACAGGGTCCCAATAACCTCTGCTGCTTCATGTGCAGCAGATATATATCTGTGAGATCTTGCCTTTCTGAGGGTTTACAGCAGTAGCGGCTAAGGTTTGCACTGAAGGGTACTCAAAATTAATCTTCTAATTCTTCTTTCACCGGCAAAAGAGAAGCTCCAGGGTTTTTTCCAGCAAATCTACTGCATTTATTGCTTTAATGAGGAAGCATGGGGTCTACTCTCTCCATATATCCCCAGATGACAATTCATAGCCCATTAAGTAGCACTTCCACAGATCATAACTGACTTTGAATGAGACCTGCCTTGCCAGAAAAGACAGGAGCAGACGCAGCTTCACACACCAAATCACCCACAGCCCTCTGGGAGGGCAGTTGTTTTCATGGCGAGTCCCTCTGGGGCTTCCCCAGCTGCTCCCACTAGCAGCCTGACGTACTTCACTGATGTCCCAAACAATGAGCAAATACTCAGTGGGTTGAACAGAAAGTACCATCATCTCGTGGTGGTAGGCCACCATGTGCCTTTCAAAATGAGAGCCAGGAGACATTCTGGAGAAATGTGTACTGCTTGTGCCGTCCAACTCTAGAGATAAATAGAGGACAAGTCTCCATGGCTGCCAGTCTGGCACCTACTGGCACCTTTCATGGGTAATAAAATATGCTCAACGCTTTTCAAGCTTTTCTGCAAATAATCAGAACTGTTTGTCACTATGTTGAAGGAATTAGGGGGTTTTGGACACTGCTGGAATGATTAAATAGAGGTCTTTCTTTCAGAAAGGCATGGAATTTAGCTGAAAAGCAGGGTTTGTGAGTTTTCCGCTGGGCAGACAAACTAGCCAGGACAAACTAGCAGGAAGAAAGGCAGGCTCTCCAAGGGGGCAGATTTCCCCAAGTGGCACAGGAGTAGAAAGCTCACTGACCTAAAGCATGGTGGCTGCTCCTAAGCCTGCCTGTGTTGCTGTGTGGGAAGAAGGGGACAGAGAAGACGCATTACAGTGAGTCAGTCAGCCTCTGGGATGTGTAGGAGGGTTGTTGTAATTCCCATGGTGGCATGCAGGAAGGGAGAGGACTGAGGGCCAGCCTGGGAGGAGACATTAAATTCTCAGTGAGGGGGATGGTGATGGAACATGAAGGAGAAGGTGTTTCAGGAGCTGCCAGATAATGGACTGTATGTAACTAGTGCTGAAGAAATAGGGCTGTGAGTTGTCAGCACAGAAACGATCACTAAGTGTGTGACAGGATAGAGCTACCTGGAGGAGCAAGGAAAGGAACTTAGACAATGTCCTAAAGAAGACTGATAATAGGGAGGAGAAAAGCGCTGAAAGAAGACAATGCAGGAACACCTAGAGAGGTAGGATGAAAACCAGAATTGTGAAAGGCTCTGGAGCACCTCAGGAAGAAAGCTTTTTGGTAAAGAAGGAATGATCCACAGCAAAGACTGGCAACAGACTGGGAAGGAGGCCTCAGAGTGAGCCAGGAATAACAACTGTGCCTCAGCTCATGTTGTGTTCCCTCTCCCCCTGCAACACCATCTTCTTCTTTACATTTCATCTGTAAACTCTCCAGGGCAGGGACCTGGCCCCACTCCCTGTCTAGCAGTTCAAGCAATCATTTTACCGTTCATACCTAGCATATTAATTGGATGAATGTAATGTGTGCTTTTAAATACAAGCGGTGATACATCCCTGAAGCCACACTGCCATTGATTTACTCACTGTACTGCCATGCCAAGAGTTCAAAACCCTGCTTCAGGTCCTCATCTTCTTTCCCCTCAATGGAAATTGGGAGATTGCATCAGAGAAGAAAAAAAAACACCATGGAAGAAAAAAAGAGAACTGCTTTTGCTTCTGCTTTTTCAGTTTCCCAGGATGACCTTCAACATAGATGCAACAATCTCAGTAGCAACATTCAACCTTAAATGTACATAAAATGCACTTGTAATTCAGCAGACTCTGGCTACCCTCTCCACACCCACTTTTGCTCTCCTGCTGTCACAGAAAGCCCCCTTTCCATGCAGTGTCTGCCTCCAGCACCTACCATGCACCTCAGCTTGCAATGACAACTTGCAAGATCCCAATTCTTCCAGCCCCTGTCTATATAATAAGAGCTGTGTTCAGCCTAGAGTCTTTAAATATATTCCAAAGTATTTATACTGTAGTTAGCAGTGATCCAGGAAGGAATTTAAGTGTTTCTTTGTTTGTCTCTAGCAGTGGCACTTAAAGCATGTACACAAGAGCTTTACTAAACAGGAGTAGGCCTTCATACACAATTACTTTGCAGTCTGGGCCCAAATGTTTGCCTATATTGCAGCAACCAAGCTCTGTCCCTTGATTTCTTGTCTGCAGTGCCAGGATAAAAAGAACAGATGATAATATGCGATGGAGACTCCTTTGGCCTGACCTTGGGATTGCTGAATAACTCATGACTGGTAAAATCCTGGATTGATTTCAGTTGGATTTTATGAGGCATGGAGCAGGAAAGACTGATTTTTTTTTTCCCCTCTCCTCATTACACGGCAATGACTAGCCTGTCCACAGCTCCTCATCCCACATTTAGTACTTCCCATGTACACTGGATGCAAAGTACTTTCTTTCTTCTGTTCCTAGTGCCCTGGTTTTTAACCTTTTTTTTAATTTGTAGGCCCTGCATATTTTCTAAGGTAGAAGTGACCCTCGTTAGAAATTCAGTAGCCTTGAGGCTGTCTACACAGGACACACAGACTGCCAAGCACTGCTCCTGGGTCTTACAAAAGCTTTTATCTGCTCCCAGTTTCAAGTGCCACCAATGACAACCAGTATGTGAAAAGCATTGTTTGGATCTAGGCTGGGACAAAGTCCTTGTAAACAAGAACTCCTTACCATTTTGCCTTCCCTGTTCAAGTGAAGCTATTCTCTGCTTTCAGAAAACTCAAATTTTAACACTACAGGTTTTCTGCAACAGAACACTACCTTGAGAACCATTTAGCATGTAGACTACGAAGCCATTAATAGCGAGCAACAAAGAGGAAAGAAGATTACTGCCTTTTAACTTTTCATTTATTCTGTGTGTAGCTAATAATTACTTAGACGTTATGGCCAGTTACTATAACTTCCTAAGTTTCACAAAACTCGGTTTCTACAGTCATCTTTGAAAACAGTAAAGAAAATTGCATGTCAAATAGAAAGAAGCAGTTTCTGAGGGTATAGTCACAGAAATTCTAGACCAGATAATAAAGGTTTTTAGGCACCTGCCCTTCACTAAAACAAATGAAATGTAGACACTGTTAATGCCCTTCCAAATCTGGATCCTCATGACTACAGCACTTGCTGTCAAGCGTTATGATGGGAGAAACCTGAGATGAAATTAAAGCCTCACATCAACTCACAAGGGGCACAAGCTGTTTCTCTGTAGTTGTTTTTATTTTATTTTTAAACCAGAACTGCAGGACAAGCCTTTTTTCCCCATTGCCACAGTGTATTTTTAGCACTAATAACAGTTTAAAAAAGTGTGGCAAACTAGTTATGGCTTATTTGCTTAGTATTGAAAGCCACAGAATAAAACATGTAATATCTGTATCTTCTGCTGTTACTTCAGAGAGCAGACCTCTTCCTTTGCCAGCCAGCAAGAGGGGCTACGACAGCGAACTGGCTTGTACAGTCAGAGCTGGAGAGTGGCCATGGACCAGAGACAAGAGTTGGGTGCTGGGTCCCAGCACCCTAGGCTATTTTTGACTTTGCTATTGACTGGGTGAGCACAAGCAAGCTGCTCATAGCGGTGAGGACGAAAGTCCTTGCTGGCACAAATCACCTGCTTTACATTCTAAGAGAAGTTTGCTGTGGCTTCCCAGAGGGCTTTCATGGCAGGTGGTGCCAAATCCTCTTCTGTGCTCTGCGGGCTTAGCTGGAGCAGCCTGGGCACATGGGTCAGTCTGGAAGAACTCAGACCTACCGGTCTTCCAGGTGAGCCGCAAAAGCTACCACTTTTCCTTGGATTTTGACAGGGGAGGGAAAATACAGGAGTAGGGATTGGCAGGAGGCAAGCGGCTGCTGTGTGAGAGCTTTATGTCATTGTCTCCTTTAATTTCACCATCACTAGCTATGTCAGTGAGTTTAAATATGAGCAATGGTGTTGCTCAGCATTGTCAAGGGCACGCAGAGCCCCAGCCTGGTATCTAAATGAAATCCATTGAAAAATGACTAAACAGGATTAGCACAACCGGAGTGCGGATAGAACACACACACATACTCATGAATCATCTTATACCTCTGTGGAAAGGTGCAACAGCCCCCGTCAGACACAGCAGAAGAAACTAGTGCTTCTGAGCAGCCTAGAGCACACAGTAGGGCTGGCGTGGAATGGAGGGCTGACCCACCGTCCACTCGCCCCTACCACAGCCCCTCTGCTGGAGCTGGCTGCAAACACTTCAAGGGCTCCTGCATCTCAAAACAATGATGCATGTGTGGGTGCAATCCCTCTCCATGAGAACATCTGCAAAAAAAAGAAAGAGGGAGGAATGAAGTCTCAAAAGTTCAGGGTCCTGCTGCAGGCAGCTGCCCGTGATGCGGTCCCCTCAGGCTGCAGGCGAGCTGGCATCGTCGCAGGCAGAGAGCTATTCACACTGGAGCAAGGCCACCTCCAAGGGAGGGCCCCAAATTCTGCCATTTGTTTCTCTTTTCGATCTGACAGGGCAGAGACAGATTTTATTGAGCAACTCGTGAGGCCTGTCTACTCACCGAGGCTTTTCTGAGAGCATGGGTTGAGAGGTTTATTGGATCGAGGGATAATTTAGTATCCATTTTTCACAGCACGTCCATTCATATTAACCTGCCCTTGCAGTCTATTTCCCTCTGCACCACCCCTGGATAGTGGAAGGATAGAAGTGGAGGGAACACCTTGTCTCTGACTGTGCATTTGTGGTGGGAACCCTGGGTCCCTGGGAGCATAGTGCTCATGGAGCATGGGAAGGAGTGTGGGGCTGGAACACCTTATGGACTCCACTGCTGCCTTTTTTCAGGGTGAAATGGTGGGGACGCTGCTGACATCTGTCAGCCCACTCCCCAAATGCTGCTCTGCTACCCTGGGCCAGATCATCCCAGCAGATACAAGGGGTTATTTCTAGAAGACACATTAACTGTAGGAGAGCCCATGCCTCCCAAACAAAGCCATCCACGCCATCAGTCAGGAGGCACATGAACATGCCTCTCCTGCCTGGCTGCTAAGAACAACCTACAGAGAGACAGACAGCTCCTTAGCAGAGTTTCTCTAAGTTCAACATTGGGTGCACTAGGTTTCCCCTCATGAAAGCTTTCACTGCTGCACACCTGCCACTTTAGATAACAGTGCAAGCTCTCCACAGGGGTCATTTGAAGCAGCACCCTATTGCATCAGCCCACCTTAGGCCAGGACTGTAAGCCTAGCTCTTTAAATGTGATGAGCTGGTTGCCTTTTGGAGAATCCCCAATAGCTACCTTTGATCCAAAGCTCACCTACAGTTGTCACTTGGAGGGAACATCAAGGATGACAAGAAATGCTTCTACCTCTACATTTGCAAAAAAGGTTTGACAGAGAAAATATAGGCCCATTGCTGAATAGGGAAAGTGAATTAGTGCCACAGGGCATAGATAAGACTAAGGTACTTGATGACTTCTCTATCTCAGTCTTCATCAACAAGGTCTCCAAGGCCTCAGAGGAGAAGCAGATAGGCGTTGACTCAGGGACTGCCTGAGAGATCTTAGTCTCTTCAAGTTCTTGAGACCTAACAGTTACATCCAAGACTGCCAAGACACCTGGCCCATGTCCTTCTAAGGCCATTCTCTAACATCTTCAAAAGACTGTGGAGATCCAGGGATTTACCTGACAACTAAAGAAAGGCCTGCCAATACCTATAGGAAGGTCATCAAGAAAAGGAAACTGGGAATTTCACCAGTGTGTGTGGTAGTAAAACAAGAGACAACTGGCATAAATCGAAAAGAGATTCAGACTAGATAGGACAAAAGAAAAAAAAAAAATCCCCATGAGGACAGCCTAGTAGTGGAGCAGGCAGCCCAGGAGGCTGTGCAGGCTCCATCCCGGAAGGTTTCAAGACCCAACCAGACACAGCCCTGAGCAGCCTGGTCTGGCCTGGGGCTGACCCTGCTCTGAGCCTCCCAGGGTCCCATCCAGCCTGAATTATGCTGTGATCTCATGCTGAGTTGAATCGGACAGGAACAGTAGGAAATTAAAAATACAGGCATATAATCCTACTGTTGACACAAATAGCCCCAGCTCTCCAGACTGTTTTCATGCTCAGTCTGCTCTGACTTACACAGGAAACCAGGCTAACTCTCAGCCTGGGCAACAGTACAGATCTGTCCTCATCACTCCTTTGCCAGTCTGAAGGCTTGATGCTGCTACTGCAGAAAAAAGTCAGGTGTGTACAAAGCAACTGCACAATCTGGCTGCTTTTGTGAGGAACCAGTCACCATCACCTCCACTCCTTCTCCAAACTCCTTTTCTCTCCCTTGCCTCCCATTACTCCTTCAGTAAAAGCCCAAACAAGAAAGCAAGACCGCAGGACTGTATCCCACGTCTCCTTGTCCCCCTCCACTCCCTAAACCTAGAGGGTCTTCTACCAGGCTACAATCCTTCTCCTACGGGTAACGGCAGTGCCCTCCAACAACTACAAGTTGAGCAGCCTGATAATATTAAAGGTCTTTTCATCCTCCTTCCCAGCTGCTCCTAAGGCCAAGCACAGCTAAGCCAGCCATCAGGAACAGGAACCTCATCACGAGCAGCCCTGAGCAGAGAGATGATTTTCAGGGAAGGCTACAGCAACCTCATGTTTAGAAAAGATGCTTGAACTCCCCTCCTAAACGGTCGTGGAAGCTATTTTCATCTTCAGCTGCTGCAGATTTGTTCCTGGGATGGTGGCTGCACTGAGTGGCTGACACAGACCTGAGAATCAATCAAAAGTAATTGAAACAGAAGAGGCTCAGCAATCAACCTATTAGGTTGCTGGAGCCAGAAAAATGCCGCTATGAGGAGCCAGAGAAAGGGGAACTGACTTCCCTTCTGAAAACTTAATGCAAGGAAGAAGCTTCAACTGCGACGTCTTTTCGTACAAGAATGAAAATCTGTGGAATTCTCTTCCTGCCTGTTGAAAAGGGGAGAAAGGAAAGAAACTACTAAACCCTTAGCTGTAAAAAATGCCGTCTTGTTTTCTTTTCTCTCCCTCATTCTCCCTCTCTCTATATGCAGTAAAATTATTATTTGCTCTCAATAGTTGTCTGCTGTGGCAGTGGTTGGAAAGGGCTTTGTATTTCTTCACTTCACTGCTCCTCACCGGAGGACTTCACTGGCTGCAGTAGCCTATTAAGTTGGTTGCTGCCTCTCTTCTGTCAGAGTGGGAGTTGCTGCCAGAGCCCGGTCATTTCCAAACGCCTGCATGAATCGGCTCCCGCAAACACAGACCTTCAAGACGTCAACAAGACTGCGAGCCGAAGAGTTAGGGGGTTGCCAACCTCCACTAATTAACAGTGTACATCCCTCCACCATCCCTCACCCACATTTCACAACCTTCCGGCAGGTGCCCCAAGGGGATTTACAGCAGTGAGCTTAAATATTTCATTTAAATCATTAGAGTAAAAAAAGAAAAAAATTAAACATGGTCTTTAAAAAGGAGGAGGAAAGCTTAACTGCTTGCATTCGTGATAAGGCACATACAAAGATAAAATGTAGCACTGAGAATTCAAATTTGAAAAGGACTACTGTGTATGCTTGTAAGCAACACCCTACCAACCTTCTCAGAGAGCTACAGGCTGAAGGGCCGCCCAACCCTCTCTCCTACACAGGTAGCATGCTGAGCCGAATTACTTTGGTTGGAGAGGATATACTGGCTTGACCCTGATACCAGAGACTCTTGTTGACTCTGAATTCTGTGCAACACAACCTTGATTAGATGCAGTTATGAAACATAATAAGCCCTGTTACTGTCTGGCTGAGTCCTCCCCCCACATCAATTTCTAATTAATTGGAAGGGACTGAAAACAAAGTTTCCCCTTTCCTCCTCGCCTAAACAATACAGCATGGCAGGGAGAGGGGGGAGATTTAATATTATGATTGAGGCTTGTATTTTGATCTGCACAGTGGGAACGAACTAGCTGTCCAAGGGGACCTGGCTTTGGTTATGGGGTGATAAGAGCAGTTCTGCCTTGTTCACATTGTCTGTGAAGACCCTGGATTCACAATGTTGTATGTGCTCCCAGAAGTCCTTTACACCAGGGACTTTTCCATGGGCTGTGTGGGCTGTTGAGTGGGTACTTACTGAGATTTACTCAAGGGGATTCTACCTGTCAGTGGTTTTGTAGAGTTGAAGGAAAACATGTCCTGGGCTCTACAGAGCAGAGCTCCGAGTTTTATCAGTGCTTACCATCTTCTGAGGGTACCACTGAAGATGTCTGGGCAAACTGCAGGTTTGGGGACCTCAGCAGTTCACACCTGCATCTAGCCAGTGCCTCTGAGATGGTGCAAGCACTGTCCAGATTCACCATCAACCACAATTTATGTGAGGGATGTGCTCTCCCTGTGTGCTTAAGCAACAGCACTCCAAACCCACCTTCAGAAAGACTATTGCCCTCTTAAGAAGTTTACATGAAATAGCAGGGGAGGCAAAGGGGAGTGAGAAATTAGAGGCTGAAGTTGTGTCCTAATGCTGCTAAGAGAAAAAAAAAAAAAAATCATGTTTTTCCCCACTAAACACCTATAGCAGCGCTTGATCCAGTATTACCCTCCTCCTAGGCAGCAAAGACGATGATGTCATGCATGGCTCAGGAGTAATGCTGGCATAATACGGGAGCTGATAACTACGGGAGAGCTATGTCCTGAAGCAAGTCTCCCCCGCAAATGCTGAGTCATCAGAAACGCCATGCCCTTCTGCCATCAGCTGCAAACAGCATCTGAAAGAGGTGTGATTTGGAGCTGGGACCATCCAAATTCTGATGCTGGTTCTGATATATCCCTCACATGCACCTGGTGAGTGTTTAATAGGGCTCAGACATTCAGACGTTCTTAACATCCGTCACGCAAAGAGCTTCAAATACACTGTGGGTAATCCTCTGAAAAACTGATGTTTAACCTTCTGAAAAAAGGCAGAAGAGGAATTAAAGTTAGTATTTGTAATGTTCTTTTAAGAGGAAAAGGGACTGGGTATTACTTTTAGTTCTTCATTACTTCATGCAGCAGAAAGCTGGAATATATAAAGATGAACAGCAGAATAGGACTGATATTAGTACTGGGAGTGTTGTCGGGTCATTTCTGTTTCTTTATGGGTACTTTCATCAAATAAATGGATGGATTATATGCACCATGAAGGAATAATTCTGCACAGGTGATGTTTGTTCTATCAAAGGGACACTCTCAAAGGACATGGAAAGTCCCCTAAACTTTCCAGGATGAGTGACCTAATATCTCCTCCCACCACTGGTGCCTAACACCTTACAGAAATTTATGCACAGAATGTGACAACTTGTCATGAAATGCTCAACTTCATGTATCCCATTTTCTTGTAGAGTTCTCTGCATAATATATAAACAGAGGCAGGGTGGGGGAAATCTCTCTGAAAGCTCCTGCCAACTCACATCTATTTCATTCTTTTCTTTTGAAAAGAAACCTACTCCAGATGATTTATCATTAGAACTTCTGAAATCTCTGACATTATGAAAAAACAGGGGGAAAAAATATGTAAGGTCAGTTCTAACACTGCCTGAATGCCCTCCTGAGAACTTTTCATACTGAACCTGGGTCTGTAACTGTGTGTCCTCTGCAGGAACCAGTGGACTGCCCCAGGTCAATACAGCCAGACATCGGATATTGCTGATAAGGCAGGATTTGGGCCAGCCTGCGACTGGGCAATCTCTTTTCCTGTCCTCAAAGATTTTACTCTTCCCAGGGCTTGAGGACCCGCTGTACCACATGAGCAAATATGCTCAGACCAATGCCAGCAAGGTCATCCTTGCTGGGACCTGGGCAAGCTGTCCACATTTGTATCACGGCTCCCATGGCACTTTACAAACAATACAGTGAGCAGGAGCTGCGGTATCTCCCCCTGAACTGCGTGCCCTCCCGGGTGTCAGGACTGCAGCCGGGCAGACAGCCAACACACTGAGGGATGTTTTAAGCAAGGCCCCTCAGACAAACCTCTGCTTTCAATAAAGTGCCACAGGATTTTTAATGCCCATGCCGAGCAGGCAGCTGTTACCCAAAGGACATTCTCCACCCTAAAATTACATGGAAATTATTTGCCTCTGAAGCTATGTTTAGCCTACAGAGATTCAAACATATAATTCTAGGATATCTCGTTATTTGATTAAAATGCTAATATAGCCACCTAACTGCTAACGCTGCCAACCAACCGGACTCCCCAGGGCAGCGCTGTGTGTTTGCTTTTCGTGTCTCACTCTAAGCCAGAGTCTCACCCTAAATCGGGGGATCGTGATCACCGCTTTAAGCCCAGGGGTTCAACCTCCGCAGCACAGTGAGTCAGAAGAGCAGTCAGCTCAAGGACTAGAGGATGCACGGAGATTTGCCCACTGCTTCATTCCAGGCAATTTTCCTCTCCCATCATGAGCTCCCGAGCAGCAGCAGTTGTGGTGGGCTCCTGAGGAAGGTATGTCTGCAGAGGAGACACCCCTTCTATTGAGAAAGTGTGATTTTTTAAAAGGAGCAGCGAAGTATGTGAATGGGTGCCATGAACTTTCCCAAAAAACATTCCGTAATCACCTTTTGCTTACTGTCACTGCAAGGACTGGAGATTATGCCTTCAACATTGTCCCTGTGAAGAATAGCTCTCATTTTATCCAAAATTACCTCTGTCAAAATTGATTTAAAATTTATAGTTTGTCATAGTTAATAATTTCCGCTGAATATCCAGGTACCAAGATGCTCAAAACCAATATTAAGCATGAAGGAACTCACTGCACGTCATTTTAAGCTCCTGCTATGAACAAACATCCCTTCATCCTACATCCTTTTCCCGCCTCAGGCTCACAATGAAGAACTATGCCTCAGCAATACTACGTGATTTTATGATAAATAGATCTGCGTTCTTCTTCTAATGATTCCTGGGGTTGTCACAGCTGCTATTTGTTTTAGAATAGCCCCTTTGTTGAAAGGGGACAGAAATTCCAACCATCCTGAGGGTGCCCATCTTAGTGCTTCAGCCCAACAGCAGCAACTGAGCACAAGGCTGGAGATGCTCTGATCTTCAGTGTCCACATCTGCACAAGCCACCTCATCGTTGGCTCCTTAGGAACTGGGAGAGAGTCTGAGAGGGTACTTTTTCAGAAGAACAAGGAGGGAAAGAATGAGTGTACATGCCTGATTAGTTACAGGCAATTAAACATGTCTAGCTTCCCGTTGCCTCTCATCCCTAACCTCCAGCCATTGTAACAGCTCTCCTAGCAGAAATCCAGCACAGCCATCTCCAGATGCACAAACTCTCTATCCTCTCACCTTTATAACACAGTTCCCAAACTCTCTCAGCCCCCGAAGTGTGCAGACATTTACACTCACAGCACACGGGAGAGTGAAGTGTCTCAGGACTGTAAGGAAGGAGACCATCTCTTCTCTGCTGATCGACCCTGCCTCCAACCACAGGGCAACACCCTCTAACCCACTCCCTGTAACTGCCGTTGCTCTTCTTGAACCAGAGTAGAGGCGGCTGTCAGAGACACAGTATTCCAAGAAAGCTCTGTCACCCAGTGGTTTGCAGACCCTTGGGCTTCCCCAGCTTCATGACCCAGGGCACTTCTCTTACAGAAACATTCTGTCTCAACCTAATTTAAGAATCAGTTTTGCTTCAGCATCTGTCCTCCATGACACTTTTCTTGATTAAGGGCAGGTCAGTCTTAGGGGTTCTTCTGCAAGCTCAATGTTGTCCTGTGCTGGGAAGGATCAGGTTGCTTGTCCCCATCCTCCTGGTCTTCGGCCGGGACTACCATGTAGCCTCCTAAGACACTACCATCCCCTCCCTCCCAGGGTTTCTCGTACTGTTCTTCTGCTTCTTCTACCACTTCCAACTCCAGGTAACAGGATCTAGACTGCTCCTGCCAGGGAAGAATGCAGCCTCTTGCTGTGTAAGGAAAGAGGTGGGTGGGGAGAAAGTCCCTTGAGCTAAGTGGAGAGGCACATTCTGCAGGACTGCAAAAGCTGTTCCTCCCCAGTGCTCATCGCTTCCAGGTCACAGCTGTGGCCATCTATCCAGAATAAGTTTAGACCCTGCATTAGACCCTTCCCCACCTGAGACTCCCAGACCACCTGGTCTATTGACATTGACAGAAGAAAAGGAAAGGTGTCCAGTACTTCATTGGCATTACCCAACACCTGCTCTGCCCATTGAACACCTGGACATGCTTTCACATCCCAAGAGATCTGAAGAAGAGAGTCACAGATCCTCCTCCTCTTGACACCCCATGGTCATTAGGAGCCCTCTCTAGTCTGACAAAAAATCCTATGTACCAGAGATGATATTTTTCTCCTTCCAGCCACCACTGTTCCTAGTACTGCTGAAGCTGTAGGGAAAGCTGGTGAGGCCACTGCTTATTTCATTACATCTTATATCTCTCCCAAACAGGGTACAGATACATGAATGGAAAAGACAGAAGGAAAAAGTCTATAGGATTAGTCTTACCTCAGCATGTAACTGTGTTTGGACATGGTCACCACCAAAAAAATCACTACAGCTGAACACATTTTAGCTTTAAGTGCAGGCAAGAGCAAATCAGGATCAATTTTAACCCCTGTGTTGCCAAGTCTTGCCACTTTACCAATGATCTAGTGATACTCAATGGTCTTTAAACCCTGTGTTCTAAGATTCAAGTTGTACAAGTATCTCACGCCAGTCTCTTTTCCACATAAAACTCTTTGTGTCTCCTTTTTGTTTCCCTCATACTGACTTTGTGAACCTCAAAGTTTCAAAAAATATGCAGATCTGTTCTTCCTCACTGAGATTTTTTATCTCGTGACCAAGCGAGCAGCTGGACTTCTGATTTTACACTAGTAGTGCTATAAGCAGAGCAACTCAAATACAGACACAGGTAAACTTCCAAAATGCCTTTTCCTCACTGACTCTGACCTAAAAGCTATATCTAATGTTGTGCCAAATAACACAGCAAACATGACTGCATTCAGATGTGAAAAAATATTGAACAGAAGGCAGAGTTTAGCACACAGAAGAGGGATAAAAAAAGAAGAGGTAAGGAGCAGAAAGCATCCTTACCCTTTTCTAAGGTCTCTCTTCATGCCTAGGATCTCATACAATGGCCCAGACCTGTGTCGTGAAGCCCTGCTCTTTCTGTGTCTTTTTAGCCATCTGCAGTAAGTTACTTTTACTCAGAATAAAACTGTGGTTTACTTCAAGTTATGCGCTGTCAATCCAAAGTATCGGCTCACTCTGTTTAACTACAGGCATGGGGAACATTAGAAACTATTTCCATAAAAGGGTACGAGGCTGTTATTTGATACAGGGGTCAGAGTAGAGGACATGGTCTAGATTTGACCAAGACAGAGTTTGAAACTGGTCTGGATAAATGGAGTTTAGCTGTAGAGTAGACAGGGTTAGAGGTCAGCCTTTGCAGAGAAAGAAGAAAAGAGTACTGATCCAACTAGGTAATTCCTGCAAAAAGTAGACTTATTATCAAAAACTGAATTGATCTAGCCTGCACAACATTAAAGCCAAAGAATAAATAATAAACAGCACCTCCATAAGTCACATAGTAAAAAGAACGAAAGTGCACAACTGGGAAAATGTAATTTGGAGAAAAGTCCAATACGGAAAAAAATAAGGCAGAGTCGCGCTAGTGAAATAAAAAACAACCTGTGATTTATTACCGACTATTGTGTGCTCGGTGCTGTATTTCTTTATTCAAATAAAGGCCTGTTCAAATTCCTCTGAGATGACTTTTCAGCAACATTTAGCACATTGCAAGGCAGGGCTTGAGGGTCACTAGTTCAAGAAAGGACTTGTGTTCCTCTGTCCTCCAGCCACCTGATCCGAGCTAGAGACATGACTTATTCAGCTGTGGTGATGCTGCTGGTGGGAGGGAATAGTCTGCCTGGTGCATTAGTGTCTCCTGTAAATTATCTTAGGAACAAGACTGATATAGCTACAGACCGAAGCAGGCTTTCAGCTGTCCTAGGCTGGAGGGAAGCTACAGCTGATGACAAGAAAGGGAAAGAAGCACGGAAGGGAGAAAAATGTAATTTTTGGAGGGTGCAGTATAAAAATTTTAACCGCGTTATTTGCACAGGCCGAGCAGCAATAAAGCACAGGCACGTTGGAATAGCTTATTCTCCTCTGGCTTCAAGCGATGCAGGAAGATCTGCTGCTAGGTCTCCCGATGCCACTTTTTTTTTTCCGCTGTTTTATTATTAGCCTCCTACATTTTCTCTGCCTTTAACGGTAAATTGCTTCCCAATCAGCACGCTGTGACAAGGCTAACCAGAGGCAGCCAGAGCCCGTGCGGTGCAGGGCCTAGGCAGGCAGGGACGACTCCTATTCACAGCAGTGACACCTCCATGTTATTTTTCTTACCTTCCCTGACCCTTTGAGATCAGGGGGCCCTGACCATAATGCTCAGGCAGTGAAAAAACACAAATCCTGCTGGACTTGCAGCTGGGGGAGAAACAACCTCAGGAACTGGGAAAGGAGCTGTCAGCCTTCATTATTAATATCCAGCTGTTAATATTTAATGTCATAAAACCGCGGCTCCCTCCGCAGCCTAGTCATCAGACATGCAGGGGTCACACCAGCCAGAATCCTTTAGACAGACGATTCAATGTCCCTGTACTTCAGCTTCATGCCGGGACTGCTAAAGGTGTTCTGGATGTGTTTGAGATGAAATGCTAGAAGCTTTAATAAAGCCTGAGATTTAAAAAATAAATAAAAATAG